>JAILYF010000099.1:0-288737 GCA_025491095.1 Brachionus asplanchnoidis | reverse complement strand
CCCTAACCCTAACCCTAGACCCTAACCCTAACCTACCCTAACCCTCACCCTAACCCTAACCCTACCCTAACCCTAACCCTAACCCTAACCCTAACCCTACCCTAACCTAACCCTAACCCTAACCCTAACCCTAACCCTAACCGAACCCTAACCCTAGCACCCAACCTCTAACCCTAACCCTAACCGAACCCTAACCCTAACCCATAACGCCTACAACCCTACCCTAACCCTAACCCTACACTAACCCTAACCCTAACCTAACCAACCCCTAACCCCTAACCTAACCCTAACCCTAACCCTAGCCCTAACCCTAAACCCTAAGCCTAACCCTAACCTACCCTAACCCCTAACCCTAACCCTAATACCCTAGTTTAGCCCTAGTTAAACCCTAGATAACCCTAGATACCCTAGTTTAGCCCTAGTTTAACCCTAGATAACCCTAGTTTAGCCCTAGTTTAACCCTAGATAACCCTAGTTTAGCCCAAGTTTAACCCTAGTTTAACCCTAATAACCCTAGTTTAACCCTAGTTTAACCCTAGATAACCCTAGTTTAGCCCTAGTTTAACCCTAGATAACCCTAGTTTAGCCCTAGTTTAACCCTAGATAACCCTAGTTTAACCCTAGATAACCCTAGTTTAACCCTGGATAACCCTAGTTTAGCCCTAGATTACAATATTTTTACCATTATTTCTTAAAAAATCTTTAATTTTGTAACTCTAGTAATTATTTTGATAAAATTATTTACCAAAAATTGTTAACTGAATAAAATAAATAGAATTCTTTAACAAAAATAATTAGTAAAAATGTGATCAAGTTTAGAAAAGTTAAAGGTTTTAGAAAGAAAAGTTTAGGGCTTCGGGTATGCAATAGGCTTTAGAACTATTAATGCAAACGGGGTCCGGGGCGGAGCCCTGGTTTAGGGTTCCGAGAATGTAATTAGTTTAAGAACAATTAATGAGAACGGGGTCCGGGGCGGAGCCCTGGTTTAGGGTTTCGGGTATGCAGAAAGCTTTAGAACTATTTGTAATAACTTTTTCGTTAATTGTTCATTTAATAATGAAAAATCTTTTTTATATATGTTTAGACTTAGTAACAGACTATGATTGGATAATAACATGAAGAATATTTATTCCTTTTTGGATTATGGTTTTGAAGGAATTAGAACCAGTGATTTGACAGTAATGTTTCAAAATATTCAGCATTTCAATCCCAAGAGAGATATATTGAGAAAAGATTTTTCTTACTTGTCAATGGATGTGATTTTATTGGCCGAAGGACACAATTTAATACAATACAAGTATCAAGCAGAACATTTGTTTGACAATTTTGAACTGATTCATTTTTCGGCGCCAATATCGCGTCAAACATCGACTGGTCAACTTTGTTTTGTTAACAAGCGTCTTATGGATAATTTTAAATTTGTAGCAGATAATTGTGACATGCAAGCAAATCACACCTACTTAGATGATAAAGATATTGTTGAGTTGTCGCTCTTTCAATTGAAAAGTGGTACTCCAAGTAATAGAAAGTCACTTTACATTATTTCATTGTACAAACATCCGAGTTTGGCTTTTGGTGACTTTTTGAAAAGATTCAAAGACTTTTTGAGCAAGTATGCAAATGTTTTATCAACCAGTACGGTTTTGATTATGGGTGATTTTAATGTTGACTTTAACAAAGATAAGGAAAAGTCTAAAATGGATAAGTTAACAGACATGGGTCTTATTCCATTGTTCAAGAATAGAGCCACTTTTGAAAAGGGTTCACAATTGGATTGGGCTTTCGTGAGACTTTCGCCCATTGATGGAAGTGGCCAAGTGCAATTAAAAGCTAAAGTAATGGAAACATGGTTCAGTGATCATTCAGCTATTGTTTCAACAATTAAATTTTAATTTTTTTTTTATTTTTATTAATTTTTTCTTTCAATAAATATTCTAAAAAACCAAAATTATTCTTTTATTATTTATCGTTTAAAAGATTTTGATTTTAAGATTGATTCTAGAAATTAAATTTTCATTGGAATAATTAATGCCAATAATAAAACATTTTGTAGTTTTTATTTTCTGACGAAATTAGAGCCTAGATTTTCTGGTTGATAAAATTGTGAATGAATTTAGATATTATAGATATGTTTGACATATGTGATTAATGAGGGACTTTACGTTTTCTTTATTAAGACAAGTGTGAGGTAAACATATTGTTTGGTTTTTGGCTTTTGACACTTATATAGCATGTGAAGAATCTGACTTGTGAAAATTGGAACCAAAGTAATATGTTTGAATCATTTGAATTATTAGTTACAATAAGTTGATGTAATCGTTTTTTTGGATCAGCTTGCTCTAATTAGTTAGAAAATAAAGAATCAGCTATCTACGTAAATATTTTTCAAAATAGGGCTTATTTGAAAAGTCGACCAAGAAACTTTTAAAAAATTTTAATGGACTCAGCATGGTCTATTTAGTCAATTTACTACGTTTCAGGCGTTAAGGAAAAATTTTTCAAACTAGGGTTATATTAGGGTTAATTTGAAAAATCGACCTATAAACTTCTAACTGCTTTTTTTGAACTCAGCATGGTCTAATTAGTCAGTTAACAAAGTTTCAAGCGTTTACAAGGACTTTTAAAAATCTGGACAGACAGACAGACAGACAGACAGACAGACAGACGACAGACAGACAGACAGACAGACAGACAGACAGACAGACAGACACGACCAACGTAATACCTAGATTTTGTTAGATAAATCTACGAAAATCTAGGCAACCCTAACCCTAACCCTAGATAACCCTAGATAACCCTAGTTTAGCCCTAGTTTAACCCTAGATAACCCTAGTTTAGCCCTAGTTTAACCCTAGATAACCCTAGTTTAGCCCTAGTTTAACCCTAGTTTAACCCTAGATAACCCTAGTTTAACCCTAGTTTAACCCTAGATAACCCTAGTTTAGCCCTAGTTTAACCCTAGATAACCCTAGTTTAGCCCTAGTTTAACCCTAGATAACCCTAGTTTAACCCTAGATAACCCTAGTTTAACCCTGGATAACCCTAGTTTAGCCCTAGATTACAATATTTTTACCATTATTTCTTAAAAAATCTTTAATTTTGTAACTCTAGTAATTATTTTGATAAAATTATTTACCAAAAATTGTTAACTGAATAAAATAAATAGAATTCTTTAACAAAAATAATTAGTAAAAATGTGATCAAGTTTAGAAAAGTTAAAGGTTTTAGAAAGAAAAGTTTAGGGCTTCGGGTATGCAATAGGCTTTAGAACTATTAATGCAAACGGGGTCCGGGGCGGAGCCCTGGTTTAGGGTTCCGAGAATGTAATTAGTTTAAGAACAATTAATGAGAACGGGGTCCGGGGCGGAGCCCTGGTTTAGGGTTTCGGGTATGCAGAAAGCTTTAGAACTATTTGTAATAACTTTTTCGTTAATTGTTCATTTAATAATGAAAAATCTTTTTATATATGTTTAGACTTAGTAACAGACTATGATTGGATAATAACATGAAGAATATTTATTCCTTTTTGGATTATGGTTTTGAAGGAATTAGAACCAGTGATTTGACAGTAATGTTTCAAAATATTCAGCATTTCAATCCCAAGAGAGATATATTGAGAAAAGATTTTTCTAACTTGTCAATGGATGTGATTTTATTGGCCGAAGGACACAATTTGATGCAATACAAGTATCAAGCCGAGCATTTGTTTGACAATTTTGAACTGATTCATTTTTCATCACCAATTTCGCGTCAAACATCTACTGGTCAACTTTGTTTTGTTAATAAGCGTCTTAGGGATAATTTTAAATTTATAGCTGATAATTGTGACATGCAAGCAAATCACACCTACTTAGAAGATAAAGATATTGTTGAGTTGTCGCTCTTTCAATTGAAAAGTGGCAGTCCAAATAGTAGGCAATCAATTTACATTATTTCATTGTATAAGCATCCGAGTTTGGCGTTTGGTGACTTTTTGAAAAGATTCAAAGACTTTCTAAACAAGTATGCTAATGTATTATCAACTAGTACGCTTTTGATTATGGGTGATTTTAATGTTGACTTTAACAAAGATAAGGAAAAGTCTAAATTGGATAAGTTAACAGACATGGGTCTGATACCAATGTTCAAGAATAGAGCCACTTTTGAAAAGGGTTCACAATTGGATTGGGCTTTTGTAAGACTTTCCCCCATTGATGGTAGTGGCCAAGTGCAATTAAAAGCTAAAGTAATGGAAACATGGTTCAGTGATCATTCAGCTATTGTTTCAACAATTAAATTTTAATTTTTTTTTTATTTTATTAATTTTTTCTTTCAATAAATATTCTAAAAAACCAAAATTATTCTTTTATTATTTATCGTTTAAAAGATTTTGATTTTAAGATTGATTCTAGAAATTAAATTTTCATTGGAATAATTAATGCCAATAATAAAACATTTTGTAGTTTTTATTTTCTGACGAAATTAGAGCCTAGATTTTCTGGTTGATAAAATTGTGAATGAATTTAGATATTATAGATATGTTTGACATATGTGATTAATGAGGGACTTTACGTTTTCTTTATTAAGACAAGTGTGAGGTAAACATATTGTTTGGTTTTTGGCTTTTGACACTTATATAGCATGTGAAGAATCTGACTTGTGAAAATTGGAACCAAAGTAATATGTTTGAATCATTTGAATTATTAGTTACAATAAGTTGATGTAATCGTTTTTTTGGATCAGCTTGCTCTAATTAGTTAGAAAATAAAGAATCAGCTATCTACGTAAATATTTTTCAAAATAGGGCTTATTTGAAAAGTCGACCAAGAAACTTTTAAAAAATTTAATGGACTCAGCATGGTCTATTTAGTCAATTTACTACGTTTCAGGCGTTAAGGAAAAATTTTTCAAACTAGGGTTATATTAGGGTTAATTTGAAAAATCGACCTATAAACTTCTAACTGCTTTTTTTGAACTCAGCATGGTCTAATTAGTCAGTTAACAAAGTTTCAAGCGTTTACAAGGACTTTTAAAAATCTGGACAGACAGACAGACAGACAGACAGACAGACGACAGACAGACAGACAGACAGACAGACAGACAGACAGACAGACACGACCAACGTAATACCTAGATTTTGTTAGATAAATCTACGAAAATCTAGGCAACCCTAACCCTAACCCCATCAGCACAAGAATGCGTATACACATTGCTAAGTATGCCAGTTTCAAGATTGTCTAGGGAAAGTGTCTTTGTTAACACGTATCCATCAGAGCAAAGAAATGTATTGTTGAAAGAAAATCGTTGGCTAAAATTACTAAGTGCTGATTCAACTAATGTTTACAAAAATGGCTTGCTTTTTCATTATACAAAACGTCCACAGACAATGAAAACAGTTTGTTTGGCCGAATTTGCATGTTACTATGACTATGTTTCGAATGAAAAATTCAAACAAATGTTCAATAAGAATGCAGTTGAAAGATTTGCAGAAGATGAAGATGAAATTGATGATGATAATAATGAAGTAAACTTTGAGATGGTCGATAGTGAATTATCTCAATCAAGTGTGTCGAATTCTAGCGACGATGATGTAGTACAAATTACTAAACCAACATCGTCTAAAAATGATCAGACACCTAATCAAAGCACTCCTAGAATTCATGATAAAAACAAGTCGGATTATATCAAGTTGAAAGATGGAGATGGCTATGTTGCACTTCGGCAAAAGAGTAAAGTTCTCAGATATAAACGATATAATAAATTGAAAGACGAACAAAACTATATGCGTGTGCTGATTATGTTGTACATGCCATGGTATGATGAAAAAAGACAAGTAGAAGTATCTAATTATTTGAGGGTGTTTGAAGCAAACAGGCATGAAATAGTGGTGAATAAAGCAAAGTTTGAGTCAATTGAAAGTGAGAATTTTGACAAAGCACAAGAAGAAATTGAAAAAGAAATAAATGATTTTTATGAGCAAATGTTGGAGAACGAAGTTCAACAATTGGACGATTCAAAAGACAATTTAGCGAGAAATATTATTCATGATACAAGTTTGGGAGAAATAGACGATGAAGAAGCTGAAGAAAATTTTGGCTATCAAGCAGCATTGTTCGACGAAGTAAATGTACTTCAACGTGCAGCCAATGATCAGTCAGACAAGTTTGATTGTTTAAATTTACCAAATGAATTGTCAAAAGAAGAATACGCTGGAATAATGATATCGTTGAATCTGGCTCAGCACATGTACATTGCTAATTTTACGCGATTGATAAAACAAGGTAAAAGATTTCATCATTTTATTAGTGGAGGTGCAGGAACTGGTAAATCGCATTTGATAAAAGCAATTTATCAAACATTGATTCGTTTATTAAATGATTCTGAATCAGAAAAAGGTCCATGTGCTATTTTGTCTGCATTTACTGGCAAAGCTGCTTTTAACATTAAAGGATCAACAATACATTCGTTGCTTCATTTGCCAGTTCATTCGAGCAAAATGGCTCCATTGGGTTCAGAAATGTTGAACAAATGTCGTAAGAAATTTAAGCATGTAAAATTGTTGATAATTGATGAAATTTCAATGGTGGGTGCTGAATTGTTTAGAAAATTAAATGAACGACTGGTTCAAATAACAGCATCAACCGAACCATTTGGTGGACTAAATGTAATAGTGGTAGGTGACATGAATCAACTGAGTCCTGTAATGGATACATGGGTGTTTCAAGTGCCGAGAGCAGCAAAAGCAATGGGTCCAAATTATTCTATTTTGTGTACCAATTTTCTTTGGAATAATTTTAAATTGTTTGAATTGACCGAAATAATGCGACAAAAAGATGATGCAATATTTGCACAAGCACTTAACACACTTGGTAATTATGGAACATTGGGACTGAGTGAAGAGCAAATTAAAATGTTTGATTCGAGAATTGTTGAAAATGATTTGTCAAAGTTTCCGGCTGATGCAATCATTTTAAATCATACAAATACGGATGTTGACAAGTTCAATAAGAAAAAGATATTGGAAATGCCAGGCGAAGTGTGTGAATGCAAGTCGATTAATGTTGCTGTTGGTTCGTCAAAAGATTCAAATGCTGCAATCAATTTGGCTGCCAGTTGTTCTAAACGTTCTGATGTCAACAAAACAATGGGATTGCCACTGACTATTCAATTTAAGCTTGGGTGCAAATACATGATTACTAACAATTTGCGTACCGAAGACGGTCTTGTCAATGGTGCAGTGGGATTTTTGAGAAAATTGGTATTGGAATCAGATGATAGATTGAGAGAAAGGCCAAAAGTAAAACGAGTCTATTTGGAATTTGATGAAAAAGTAAATGACATTGAAGGAAGCATTGGCAGGTTAACTCGTGAAGAAGATTTGAGTATCAAGTACAGACGAAAAGATCAAATCGATAAAGATAATCAGCATTGGACAATGTTCAAGTGGGAACAACAAACAATTGAGCATGCCAAGGGTAAGCAATATCACATTGATAGACTCCAATTTCCAATGGTCGAATGTGAATCGATGACAATACACAAGTCTCAAGGACAAACTTACTTGTGTGTGTGTGTCAACATTGGTGGTTCGCTTAAAAGATCACTGCTTTATGTAGCTTTGAGTAGAGCCACAAATTTAAATGGTTTGTATTTGTTTGGTGCAAAGTCAATTGTTTCAGATAATATTAGGAAAATGACCAAAGAACAAAAACAAGATGAAATTGAAAAACGTGAGAGAACTGATGAAGTGCGGAAAGAAATGAAACGATTGAGAGAAGAGTCTTTGCTGAAAAATTCATTTGAGTCTTTGGATTTGATTGAGACAAATAGAATTCATAAGCCAAGTCGACAAAGTGAGGACAAGTTCTTTTGTCTATTCCAAAATATACAGCATTTCAATCCCAAGAGGGATATATTGAGAAAAGATTTTTCTTACTTGTCAATGGATGTGATTTTATTGGCCGAAGGACACAATTTAATACAATACAAGTATCAAGCAGAACATTTGTTTGACAATTTTGAACTGATTCATTTTTCGGCGCCAATTTCGCGTCAAACGTCAACTGGTCAACTTTGTTTTGTTAACAAGCGTCATAGGGACAAATTTAAATTTGTTGCTGATAACTGTGACATGCAAGCAAATCACACTTATTTAGACGATAAAGATATTGTTGAGTTGTCGCTCTTTCAATTGAAAAGTGGCAGTCCAAATAGTAGGCAATCAATTTACATTATTTCATTGTATAAGCATCCGAGTTTGGCGTTTGGTGACTTTTTGAAAAGATTCAAAGACTTTCTAAACAAGTATGCTAATGTATTATCAACTAGTACGCTTTTGATTATGGGTGATTTTAATGTTGACTTTAACAAAGATAAGGAAAAGTCTAAATTGGATAAGTTAACAGACATGGGTCTGATACCAATGTTCAAGAATAGAGCCACTTTTGAAAAGGGTTCACAATTGGATTGGGCTTTTGTAAGACTTTCCCCCATTGATGGTAGTGGCCAAGTGCAATTAAAAGCTAAAGTAATGGAAACATGGTTCAGTGATCATTCAGCTATTGTTTCAACAATTAAATTTTAATTTTTTTTTTATTTTTATTAATTTTTTCTTTCAATAAATATTCTAAAAAACCAAAATTATTCTTTTATTATTTATCGTTTAAAAGATTTTGATTTTAAGATTGATTCTAGAAATTAAATTTTCATTGGAATAATTAATGCCAATAATAAAACATTTTGTAGTTTTTATTTTCTGACGAAATTAGAGCCTAGATTTTCTGGTTGATAAAATTGTGAATGAATTTAGATATTATAGATATGTTTGACATATGTGATTAATGAGGGACTTTACGTTTTCTTTATTAAGACAAGTGTGAGGTAAACATATTGTTTGGTTTTTGGCTTTTGACACTTATATAGCATGTGAAGAATCTGACTTGTGAAAATTGGAACCAAAGTAATATGTTTGAATCATTTGAATTATTAGTTACAATAAGTTGATGTAATCGTTTTTTTGGATCAGCTTGCTCTAATTAGTTAGAAAATAAAGAATCAGCTATCTACGTAAATATTTTTCAAAATAGGGCTTATTTGAAAAGTCGACCAAGAAACTTTTAAAAAATTTTAATGGACTCAGCATGGTCTATTTAGTCAATTTACTACGTTTCAGGCGTTAAGGAAAAATTTTTCAAACTAGGGTTATATTAGGGTTAATTTGAAAAATCGACCTATAAACTTCTAACTGCTTTTTTTGAACTCAGCATGGTCTAATTAGTCAGTTAACAAAGTTTCAAGCGTTTACAAGGACTTTTAAAAATCTGGACAGACAGACAGACAGACAGACAGACAGACAGACGACAGACAGACAGACAGACAGACAGACAGACAGACAGACAGACACGACCAACGTAATACCTAGATTTTGTTAGATAAATCTACGAAAATCTAGGCAACCCTAACCTAACCCTAACCCTAACCCTAACCCTAACCCTAACCCTAACCCTAACCCTAACCCTAACCCTAACCCTAACCCTAACCCTAACCCTAACCCTAACCTAACCCTAACCTAACCCTAACCTAACCCTAACCTAACCCTAACCCTAACCCTAACCCTAACCCTAACCCTAACCCTAACCCTAACCCTAACCCTAACCCTAACCCTAACCCTAACCCTAACCCTAACCTAACCCTAACCCTAACCCTAACCCTAACCCTAGATAACCCTAGTTTAACCCTAGATAACCCTAGATTACCCCTAGTTTAACCCTAGAATAACCCTAGATAACCCTAGTTTATCCCTAGAATAACCCTAGATAACCCTAGTTTAACCCTAGATAACCCTAGATTAACCCTAGATAACCCTAGTTTAACCCTAGATAACCCTAGATTAACCCTAGATAACCCTAGATTACACTATTTTTGTCATTATTTCTTAAAAAATCTTTAATTTTGTAAATCAAGTAATTATTTTGATATAATTTTTTTAAAAAAATTGTTAACTGAATAAAATTAATATAACTTATAACAAAAATTATAGTAAAAATGTGATCAAGCTAAGAAAAGTTAAAGGTTTTAGTAAGAAAAGTTTAGGTTTTCGGGTATGCAATAGGCTTTAGAACTATTAATGCAAACGGGGTCCGGGGCGGAGCCCTGGTTTAGGGTTCCGAGAATGTAATTAGTTTAAGAACAATTAATGAGAACGGGGTCCGGGGCGGAGCCCTGGTTTAGGGTTTCGGGTATGCAGAAAGCTTTAGAACTATTTGTAATAACCTTTTCGTTAATTGTTCATTTAATAATGAAAAATCTTTTTTATATATGTTTAGACTTAGTAACAGACTATGATTGGATAATAACATGAAGAATATTTATTCCTTTTTGGATTATGGTTTTGAGGGAATTAGAACAAGTGATTTGACAGTAATGTTTCAAAATATACAGCATTTCAATCCCAAGAGGGATATATTGAGAAAAGATTTTTCTTACTTGTCAATGGATGTGATTTTATTGGCCGAAGGACACAATTTAATACAATACAAGTATCAAGCAGAACATTTGTTTGACAATTTTGAACTGATTCATTTTTCGGCGCCAATTTCGCGTCAAACGTCAACTGGTCAACTTTGTTTTGTTAACAAGCGTCATAGGGACAAATTTAAATTTGTTGCTGATAACTGTGACATGCAAGCAAATCACACTTATTTAGACGATAAAGATATTGTTGAGTTGTCGCTCTTTCAATTGAAAAGTGGCAGTCCAAATAGTAGGCAATCAATTTACATTATTTCATTGTATAAGCATCCGAGTTTGGCGTTTGGTGACTTTTTGAAAAGATTCAAAGACTTTCTAAACAAGTATGCTAATGTATTATCAACTAGTACGCTTTTGATTATGGGTGATTTTAATGTTGACTTTAACAAAGATAAGGAAAAGTCTAAATTGGATAAGTTAACAGACATGGGTCTGATACCAATGTTCAAGAATAGAGCCACTTTTGAAAAGGGTTCACAATTGGATTGGGCTTTTGTAAGACTTTCCCCCATTGATGGTAGTGGCCAAGTGCAATTAAAAGCTAAAGTAATGGAAACATGGTTCAGTGATCATTCAGCTATTGTTTCAACAATTAAATTTTAATTTTTTTTTATTTTTATTAATTTTTTCTTTCAATAAATATTCTAAAAAACCAAAATTATTCTTTTATTATTTATCGTTTAAAAGATTTTGATTTTAAGATTGATTCTAGAAATTAAATTTTCATTGGAATAATTAATGCCAATAATAAAACATTTTGTAGTTTTTATTTTCTGACGAAATTAGAGCCTAGATTTTCTGGTTGATAAAATTGTGAATGAATTTAGATATTATAGATATGTTTGACATATGTGATTAATGAGGGACTTTACGTTTTCTTTATTAAGACAAGTGTGAGGTAAACATATTGTTTGGTTTTTGGCTTTTGACACTTATATAGCATGTGAAGAATCTGACTTGTGAAAATTGGAACCAAAGTAATATGTTTGAATCATTTGAATTATTAGTTACAATAAGTTGATGTAATCGTTTTTTTGGATCAGCTTGCTCTAATTAGTTAGAAAATAAAGAATCAGCTATCTACGTAAATATTTTTCAAAATAGGGCTTATTTGAAAAGTCGACCAAGAAACTTTTAAAAAATTTTAATGGACTCAGCATGGTCTATTTAGTCAATTTACTACGTTTCAGGCGTTAAGGAAAAATTTTTCAAACTAGGGTTATATTAGGGTTAATTTGAAAAATCGACCTATAAACTTCTAACTGCTTTTTTTGAACTCAGCATGGTCTAATTAGTCAGTTAACAAAGTTTCAAGCGTTTACAAGGACTTTTAAAAATCTGGACAGACAGACAGACAGACAGACAGACAGACAGACGACAGACAGACAGACAGACAGACAGACAGACAGACAGACAGACACGACCAACGTAATACCTAGATTTTGTTAGATAAATCTACGAAAATCTAGGCAACCCTAACCCTAACCCTAACCCTAACCCTAACCCTAACCCTAACCCTAACCCTAGATAACCCTAGTTTAACCCTAGATAACCCTAGATTACCCCTAGTTTAACCCTAGAATAACCCTAGATAACCCTAGTTTATCCCTAGAATAACCCTAGATAACCCTAGTTTAACCCTAGATAACCCTAGATTAACCCTAGATAACCCTAGTTTAACCCTAGATAACCCTAGATTAACCCTAGATAACCCTAGATTACACTATTTTTGTCATTATTTCTTAAAAAATCTTTAATTTTGTAAATCAAGTAATTATTTTGATATAATTTTTTTAAAAAAATTGTTAACTGAATAAAATTAATATAACTTATAACAAAAATTATAGTAAAAATGTGATCAAGCTAAGAAAAGTTAAAGGTTTTAGTAAGAAAAGTTTAGGTTTTCGGGTATGCAATAGGCTTTAGAACTATTAATGCAAACGGGGTCCGGGGCGGAGCCCTGGTTTAGGGTTCCGAGAATGTAATTAGTTTAAGAACAATTAATGAGAACGGGGTCCGGGGCGGAGCCCTGGTTTAGGGTTTCGGGTATGCAGAAAGCTTTAGAACTATTTGTAATAACCTTTTCGTTAATTGTTCATTTAATAATGAAAAATCTTTTTTATATATGTTTAGACTTAGTAACAGACTATGATTGGATAATAACATGAAGAATATTTATTCCTTTTTGGATTATGGTTTTGAGGGAATTAGAACAAGTGATTTGACAGTAATGTTTCAAAATATACAGCATTTCAATCCCAAGAGGGATATATTGAGAAAAGATTTTTCTTACTTGTCAATGGATGTGATTTTATTGGCCGAAGGACACAATTTAATACAATACAAGTATCAAGCAGAACATTTGTTTGACAATTTTGAACTGATTCATTTTTCGGCGCCAATTTCGCGTCAAACGTCAACTGGTCAACTTTGTTTTGTTAACAAGCGTCATAGGGACAAATTTAAATTTGTTGCTGATAACTGTGACATGCAAGCAAATCACACTTATTTAGACGATAAAGATATTGTTGAGTTGTCGCTCTTTCAATTGAAAAGTGGCAGTCCAAATAGTAGGCAATCAATTTACATTATTTCATTGTATAAGCATCCGAGTTTGGCGTTTGGTGACTTTTTGAAAAGATTCAAAGACTTTCTAAACAAGTATGCTAATGTATTATCAACTAGTACGCTTTTGATTATGGGTGATTTTAATGTTGACTTTAACAAAGATAAGGAAAAGTCTAAATTGGATAAGTTAACAGACATGGGTCTGATACCAATGTTCAAGAATAGAGCCACTTTTGAAAAGGGTTCACAATTGGATTGGGCTTTTGTAAGACTTTCCCCCATTGATGGTAGTGGCCAAGTGCAATTAAAAGCTAAAGTAATGGAAACATGGTTCAGTGATCATTCAGCTATTGTTTCAACAATTAAATTTTAATTTTTTTTTATTTTTATTAATTTTTTCTTTCAATAAATATTCTAAAAAACCAAAATTATTCTTTTATTATTTATCGTTTAAAAGATTTTGATTTTAAGATTGATTCTAGAAATTAAATTTTCATTGGAATAATTAATGCCAATAATAAAACATTTTGTAGTTTTTATTTTCTGACGAAATTAGAGCCTAGATTTTCTGGTTGATAAAATTGTGAATGAATTTAGATATTATAGATATGTTTGACATATGTGATTAATGAGGGACTTTACGTTTTCTTTATTAAGACAAGTGTGAGGTAAACATATTGTTTGGTTTTTGGCTTTTGACACTTATATAGCATGTGAAGAATCTGACTTGTGAAAATTGGAACCAAAGTAATATGTTTGAATCATTTGAATTATTAGTTACAATAAGTTGATGTAATCGTTTTTTTGGATCAGCTTGCTCTAATTAGTTAGAAAATAAAGAATCAGCTATCTACGTAAATATTTTTCAAAATAGGGCTTATTTGAAAAGTCGACCAAGAAACTTTTAAAAAATTTTAATGGACTCAGCATGGTCTATTTAGTCAATTTACTACGTTTCAGGCGTTAAGGAAAAATTTTTCAAACTAGGGTTATATTAGGGTTAATTTGAAAAATCGACCTATAAACTTCTAACTGCTTTTTTTGAACTCAGCATGGTCTAATTAGTCAGTTAACAAAGTTTCAAGCGTTTACAAGGACTTTTAAAAATCTGGACAGACAGACAGACAGACAGACAGACAGACAGACGACAGACAGACAGACAGACAGACAGACAGACAGACAGACACGACCAACGTAATACCTAGATTTTGTTAGATAAATCTACGAAAATCTAGGCAACCCTAACCCTAACCCTAACCCTAACCCTAACCCTAACCCTAACCCTAACCCTAGATAACCCTAGTTTAACCCTAGATAACCCTAGATTACCCCTAGTTTAACCCTAGAATAACCCTAGATAACCCTAGTTTATCCCTAGAATAACCCTAGATAACCCTAGTTTAACCCTAGATAACCCTAGATTAACCCTAGATAACCCTAGTTTAACCCTAGATAACCCTAGATTAACCCTAGATAACCCTAGATTACACTATTTTTGTCATTATTTCTTAAAAAATCTTTAATTTTGTAAATCAAGTAATTATTTTGATATAATTTTTTTAAAAAAATTGTTAACTGAATAAAATTAATATAACTTATAACAAAAATTATAGTAAAAATGTGATCAAGCTAAGAAAAGTTAAAGGTTTTAGTAAGAAAAGTTTAGGTTTTCGGGTATGCAATAGGCTTTAGAACTATTAATGCAAACGGGGTCCGGGGCGGAGCCCTGGTTTAGGGTTCCGAGAATGTAATTAGTTTAAGAACAATTAATGAGAACGGGGTCCGGGGCGGAGCCCTGGTTTAGGGTTTCGGGTATGCAGAAAGCTTTAGAACTATTTGTAATAACCTTTTCGTTAATTGTTCATTTAATAATGAAAAATCTTTTTTATATATGTTTAGACTTAGTAACAGACTATGATTGGATAATAACATGAAGAATATTTATTCCTTTTTGGATTATGGTTTTGAGGGAATTAGAACAAGTGATTTGACAGTAATGTTTCAAAATATACAGCATTTCAATCCCAAGAGGGATATATTGAGAAAAGATTTTTCTTACTTGTCAATGGATGTGATTTTATTGGCCGAAGGACACAATTTAATACAATACAAGTATCAAGCAGAACATTTGTTTGACAATTTTGAACTGATTCATTTTTCGGCGCCAATTTCGCGTCAAACGTCAACTGGTCAACTTTGTTTTGTTAACAAGCGTCATAGGGACAAATTTAAATTTGTTGCTGATAACTGTGACATGCAAGCAAATCACACTTATTTAGACGATAAAGATATTGTTGAGTTGTCGCTCTTTCAATTGAAAAGTGGCAGTCCAAATAGTAGGCAATCAATTTACATTATTTCATTGTATAAGCATCCGAGTTTGGCGTTTGGTGACTTTTTGAAAAGATTCAAAGACTTTCTAAACAAGTATGCTAATGTATTATCAACTAGTACGCTTTTGATTATGGGTGATTTTAATGTTGACTTTAACAAAGATAAGGAAAAGTCTAAATTGGATAAGTTAACAGACATGGGTCTGATACCAATGTTCAAGAATAGAGCCACTTTTGAAAAGGGTTCACAATTGGATTGGGCTTTTGTAAGACTTTCCCCCATTGATGGTAGTGGCCAAGTGCAATTAAAAGCTAAAGTAATGGAAACATGGTTCAGTGATCATTCAGCTATTGTTTCAACAATTAAATTTTAATTTTTTTTTATTTTTATTAATTTTTTCTTTCAATAAATATTCTAAAAAACCAAAATTATTCTTTTATTATTTATCGTTTAAAAGATTTTGATTTTAAGATTGATTCTAGAAATTAAATTTTCATTGGAATAATTAATGCCAATAATAAAACATTTTGTAGTTTTTATTTTCTGACGAAATTAGAGCCTAGATTTTCTGGTTGATAAAATTGTGAATGAATTTAGATATTATAGATATGTTTGACATATGTGATTAATGAGGGACTTTACGTTTTCTTTATTAAGACAAGTGTGAGGTAAACATATTGTTTGGTTTTTGGCTTTTGACACTTATATAGCATGTGAAGAATCTGACTTGTGAAAATTGGAACCAAAGTAATATGTTTGAATCATTTGAATTATTAGTTACAATAAGTTGATGTAATCGTTTTTTTGGATCAGCTTGCTCTAATTAGTTAGAAAATAAAGAATCAGCTATCTACGTAAATATTTTTCAAAATAGGGCTTATTTGAAAAGTCGACCAAGAAACTTTTAAAAAATTTTAATGGACTCAGCATGGTCTATTTAGTCAATTTACTACGTTTCAGGCGTTAAGGAAAAATTTTTTAAACTAGGGTTATATTAGGGTTAATTTGAAAAATCGACCTATAAACTTCTAACTGCTTTTTTTGAACTCAGCATGGTCTAATTAGTCAGTTAACAAAGTTTCAAGCGTTTACAAGGACTTTTAAAAATCTGGACAGACAGACAGACAGACAGACAGACAGACAGACGACAGACAGACAGACAGACAGACAGACAGACAGACAGACAGACACGACCAACGTAATACCTAGATTTTGTTAGATAAATCTACGAAAATCTAGGCAACCCTTAGGGAAAAATCTAGGCAACCCTGTTTTGAAATTTGACTTACATTCTTAAGTTAAATTTTTAAAAAATTAGATTGCATAGATTTTTCCAGGGTTACTTTTAAAATCCTTTACAGCCTTAGTTTAGCGTATTTTTGTTATTTTTATAACTAGGGTTAGCGTCTAAGAACTAGGGTTAAATGTGTTCACAGACGGACGGACGGACGGACACGACAAACGTAATACCTAGATTTTTTTTTTCTTAGGGAAAAATCTAGGCAACCCTTGGATTGGGCTTTTGTAAGACTTTCCCCCATTGATGGTAGTGGCCAAGTGCAATTAAAAGCTAAAGTAATGGAAACATGGTTCAGTGATCATTCAGCTATTGTTTCAACAATTAAATTTTAATTTTTTTTTTATTTTTATTAATTTTTTCTTTCAATAAATATTCTAAAAAACCAAAATTATTCTTTTATTATTTATCGTTTAAAAGATTTTGATTTTAAGATTGATTCTAGAAATTAAATTTTCATTGGAATAATTAATGCAAATAATAAAAAATTTTGTAGTTTTTATTTTCTGACGAAATTAGAGCCTAGATTTTCTGGTTGATAAAATTGTGAATGAATTTAGATATTATAGATATGTTTGACATATGTGATTAATGCGGGACTTTACGTTTTCTTTATTAAGACAAGTGTGAGGTAAACATATTGTTTGGTTTTTGGCTTTTGACACTTATATAGCATGTGAAGAATCTGACTTGTGAAAATTGGAATCAAAGAAATATGTTTGAATCATTTGAATTATTAGTTACAATAAGTTGATGTAATCGTTTTTTTGGATCAGCTTGCTCTAATTAGTTAGAAAATAAAGATTCAGCTATCTACGTAAATATTTTTCAAAATAGGGCTTATTTGAAAAGTCGACCAAGAAACTTTTAAAAAATTTTTCTGGACTCAGCATGGTCTATTTAGTCAATTTACTAAGTTTCAGGCGTTTAGGAAATTTTTTTCAAACTAGGGTTAAATTAGGGTTAATTTGAAAAGTCGACCTATAAACTTCTAGCTGCTTTTTTTGGACTCAGTATCGTCTAATTAGTCAATACACTTAGTTTCAGATCTCTACGAAATTTTTTTCAAACTAGGGTTAAATTAGGGTTAATTTGAAAAGTCGACCTATAAACTTCTAACTGCTTTTTTTGGACTCAGCATGGTCTAATCGGTCAGTAGGCAAAGTTTCAAACGTTTACAAGGACTTTTAAAAATCTGGACAGACGACAGACAGACGACAGACAGACGACAGACACGACCAACGTAATACCTAGATTTTGTTAGATAAATCTACGAAAATCTAGGCAACCCTAACCCCTAACCGTTTTGTGTATTGCAAATATGAATATCCAATGCCGATACTAGAAGAGACAATTATTTTGAAGCCAATCGATCCTAAAATTGATGGCTTCGATAAGGCTTTCAAAAATTTTATCAGAATTAGAAAGAAATTAGAAGAAGCTGATAGCCTTTATAGGACTAAAAGAGAGGAAACCAAACTAGCTGATATTTTAAATCAATTGTCCATTAGCTATGATGACTACAAAGATGCCCTTGCCTCTTCAATATCTAGGATTGGAGTATTTTTAAAACGAAATTCAAAAGAGTTAATGATCAATCCGTACAATAAGGATATATATGTGAGACATCGAGCAAATATGGATATACAATATATCACAGACCCATATGGAGCAGCAGTTTATGTCTCTTCTTATATGCTCAAATCGAATGCAAAAATGAGTAAACTTTTAAAGAAGGCTGTGGAAGATGTGGCAAAAGGAGATTTAGGAATTCGAAAGCGACTTGTCAAAGTAGCGGATAAATTCAACAATTGTTTGGAAATATCAGCACAAGAATGCGTATACACATTGCTAAGTATGCCAGTTTCAAGATTGTCTAGGGAAAGTGTCTTTGTTAACACGTATCCATCAGAGCAAAGAAATGTATTGTTGAAAGAAAATCGTTGGCTAAAATTGCTAAGTGCTGATTCAACTAATGTTTACAAAAATGGTTTGCTTTTTCATTATACAAAACGTCCACAGACAATGAAAACAGTCTGTTTGGCCGAATTTGCATGTTACTATGACTATGTTTCGAATGAAAAATTCAAACAAATGTTCAATAAGAATGCAGTTGAAAGATTTGCAGAAGATGAAGATGAAATTGATGATGATAATAATGAAGTAAACTTTGAGATGGTCGATAGTGAATTATCTCAATCAAGTGTGTCGAATTCTAGCGACGATGATGTAGTACAAATTACTAAACCAACATCGTCTAAAAATGATCAGACACCTAATCAAAGCACTCCTAGAATTCATGATAAAAACAAGTCGGATTATATCAAGTTGAAAGATGGAGATGGCTATGTTGCACTTCGGCAAAAAAGTAAAGTACTCAGATATAAACGATATAATAAATTGAAAGACGAACAAAATTATATGCGTGTGCTGATTATGTTGTACATGCCATGGTATGATGAAAAAAGACAAGTAGAAGTATCTAATTATTTGAGGGTGTTTGAAGCAAACAGGCATGAAATAGTGGTGAATAAAGCAAAGTTTGAGTCAATTGAAAGTGAGAATTTTGACAAAGCACAAGAAGAAATTGAAAAAGAAATAAATGATTTTTATGAGCAAATGTTGGAGAACGAAGTTCAACAATTGGACGATTCAAAAGACAATTTAGCGAGAAATATTATTCATGATACAAGTTTGGGAGAAATAAACGACGAAGAAGCTGAAGAAAATTTTGGCTATCAAGCAGCATTGTTCGACGAAGTAAATGTACTTCAACGTGCAGCCAATGATCAGTCAGACAAGTTTGATTGTTTAAATTTACCAAATGAATTGTCAAAAGAAGAATACGCTGGAATAATGATATCGTTGAATCTGGCTCAGCACATGTACATTGCTAATTTTACGCGATTGATTAAACAAGGTAAAAGATTTCATCATTTTATTAGTGGAGGCGCAGGAACTGGTAAATCGCATTTGATTAAAGCAATTTATCAAACATTGATTCGATTGTTGAATGATTCTGAAACAGAAAAAGGTCCATGTGCTATTTTGTCTGCATTTACTGGCAAAGCTGCTTTTAACATTAAAGGATCAACAATACATTCGTTGCTTCATTTGCCAGTTCATTCGAGCAAAATGGCTCCATTGGGTTCAGAAATGTTGAACAAATGTCGTAAGAAATTTAAGCATGTAAAATTGTTGATAATTGATGAAATTTCAATGGTGGGTGCTGAATTGTTTAGAAAACTAAATGAACGACTGGTTCAAATAACAGCATCAACCGAACCATTTGGTGGACTAAATGTAATAGTGGTAGGTGACATGAATCAACTGAGTCCTGTAATGGATACATGGGTGTTTCAAGTGCCGAGGGCAGCAAAAGCAATGGGTCCAAATTATTCTATTTTGTGTACCAATTTTCTTTGGAATAATTTTAAATTGTTTGAATTGACCGAAATAATGCGACAAAAAGATGATGCAATATTTGCACAAGCACTTAACACACTTGGTAATTATGGAACATTGGGACTGAGTGAAGAGCAAATTAAAATGTTTGATTCGAGAATTGTTGAAAATGATTTGTCAAAGTTTCCGGCTGATGCAATCATTTTAAATCATACAAATACGGATGTTGACAAGTTCAATAAGAAAAAGATATTGGAAATGCCAGGCGAAGTGTGTGAATGCAAGTCGATTAATGTTGCTGTTGGTTCGTCAAAAGATTCAAATGCTGCAATTAATTTGGCTGCTAGTTGTTCGAAACGTTCTGATGTCAACAAAACAATGGGATTGCCACTGACAATTCAATTTAAACTGGGATGCAAGTACATGATCACAAACAATTTGCGTACCGAAGACGGTCTTGTTAATGGTGCAGTGGGATTTTTGAAAAAATTGGTATTGGAATCAGATGATAAATTGAGAGAGAGACCCAAAGTAAAACGAGTCTATTTGGAATTTGATAAAAAGTAAATGATATTGAAGGAAGCATTGGTAAGTTGACTCGTGAAGAAGATTTGAGTGTTAAGTACAGACGAAAAGATCAAATAGATAAGGATAATCAACATTGGACAATGTTCAAGTGGGAACAACAAACAATTGAGCATGCCAAGGGTAAGCAATATCATATTGATAGACTCCAATTTCCAATGGTCGAATGTGAATCGATGACAATACACAAGTCACAAGGACAAACATATTTGTGTGTGTGTGTCAACATTGGTGGTTCGCTTAAAAGATCACTGCTTTATGTAGCTTTGAGTAGAGCCACAAATTTAAATGGTTTGTATTTGTTTGGTGCCAAGTCAATTGTTTCCGATAATATCAGGAAAATGTCTCAAGAACAAAAACAAGATGAAATTGAAAAGCGTGAGAGAACTGATGAAGTGCGGAAAGAAATGAAACGATTGAGAGAAGAGTCTTTGCTGAAAAATTCATTTGAGTCTTTGGATTTGATTGAGACAAATAGTATTCATAAGCCAAGTCGACAAAGTGAGGACAAGTTCTTTTGTCTATTCCAAAATATACAGCATTTCAATCCCAAGAGGGATATATTGAGAAAAGATTTTTCTTACTTGTCAATGGATGTGATTTTATTGGCCGAAGGACACAATTTAATACAATACAAGTATCAAGCAGAACATTTGTTTGATAATTTTGAATTGATTCATTTTTCGGCGCCAATTTCGCGTCAAACGTCAACTGGTCAACTTTGTTTTGTTAACAAGCGTCATAGGGACAAATTTAAATTTGTTGCTGATAACTGTGACATGCAAGCAAATCACACTTATTTAGACGATAAAGATATTGTTGAGTTGTCGCTCTTTCAATTGAAAAGTGGCAGTCCAAATAGTAGGCAATCGATTTACATTATTTCATTGTACAAACATCCAAGTTTGGCTTTTGGTGATTTTTTGAAAAGATTTAAAGACTTTTTGAGCAAGTATGCAAATGTTTTATCAACCAGTACGCTTTTGATTATGGGTGATTTTAATGTTGACTTTAACAAAGATAAGGAAAAGTCTAAATTGGACAAGTTAACAGACATGGGTCTTATTCCATTGTTCAAGAATAGAGCCACTTTTGAAAAGGGTTCACAATTGGATTGGGCTTTTGTAAGACTTTCCCCCATTGATGGTAGTGGCCAAGTGCAATTAAAAGCTAAAGTAATGGAAACATGGTTCAGTGATCATTTAGCTATTGTTTCAACAATTGGTTTTTAAAGTTTCTTTAATTTTAATAATTTTTTTCTTTCAATAAATATTCTAAAAAATCAAAATTTTTGTTTTTTATTTAACGTTTGAATGGTTTTTAATTTTAATGATTTATATCAAGATTAAATTTTTATTACAATAAATAATGCCAATAACACAAATTTGTAGTTTTTAATTTCTGACGAAATTAGAGCCTAAATTTTCTGGTTAATAAATTGTAAATGAATATAGATACCTAAATATGTTTGAGAAAGTGATTAATGCAAGACTTAACGTTTTCTTGAATAAGAAAAGTGTGAGTAAAACATATTGTTGGGATTGTGGCTTATGACAATAATATAGTATATTAAACATTTGAACTATGAGATACATTAATTTGTCAAATTGGACGCTTTTGAATAAATCGTTATAATACAATGTTATCTTGATTAAAGTATAGGGTAAACAAAATTGCAGGTAACTACATTACATTTTTCAAATTAATCAAAAATAGATTTATTATGAAAAAAGGGCCCATAATCTTTTATCTTTAAACTTTAGGCTCTACTTGGTCTTTTTAGTCAGGAAAATGGGTTAGGTTCAAAATACATGTTAAAACTAAAAAAATTTTTAGAATCAAGGCTTTTTTTGAAAGTCGACCAATAGTCTTACTGATTTTTTTGAACTCGGCATGGTCCAATTAGTCAATACACTTAGTTTCAGATCTTTACGCAAAATTTTTCAAACTAGGGTTAAATTAGGGTTAATTTAAAAAGTCGACCTACAAATTTCTAACAGCTTTTTTTGTACTCAGCATGGTCTAAATAGACAGTTAACAAAGTTTCAAGCGTTTACGAGGACTTTTAAAAATCTGGACATACAGACGACAGACAGACGACAGACAGACGACAGACAGACACGACAAACGTAATACCTAGATTTTGTTAGATAAATCTACGAAAATCTAGGCAACCCTAACCCTAACCCTAACCCTAACCCTAACCCTAGATGACCCTAGTTTAACCCTAGATAACCCTAGTTTAACCCTAGATAACCCTAGTTTAACCCTAGATTACACTATTTTTGTCATTATTTCTTAAAAAATCTTTAATTTTGTAAATAAAGTAATTATTTTGATATAATTTTTTTAAAAAAATAGTTAACTGAATAAAATTAACATAACTTATAACAAAAATTATAGTAAAAATGTGATCAAGCTAAGAAAAGTTAAAGGTTTTAGTAAGAAAAGTTTAGGTTTTCGGGTATGCAATAGGCTTTAGAACTATTAATGCAAACGGGGTCCGGGGCGGAGCCCTGGTTTAGGGTTCCGAGAATGTAATTAGTTTAAGAACAATTATTGAGAACGGGGTCCGGGGCGGAGCCCTGGTTTAGGGTTTCGGGTATGCAGCAAGCTTTAGAACTATTTGTAATAACTTTTTCGTTAATTGTTCATTTAATAATGAAAAATCTTTTTTATATATGTTTAGACTTAGTAACAGACTATGATTGGATAATAACATGAAGAATATTTATTCCTTTTTGGATTATGGTTTTGAAGGAATTAGAACCAGTGATTTGACAGTAATGTTTCAAATTATTCACCATTTCAATCCCAAGAGAGATATATTGAGAAAAGATTTTTCTTACTTGTCAATGGATATTTTATTGCTTGTAGAAGGACACAATTTGATGCAATACAAGTATCAAGCCGAGCATTTGTTTGATAATTTTGAACTGATTCATTTTTCATCACCAATTTCGCGTCAAACATCTACTGGTCAACTTTGTTTTGTAAATAAGCGTCATAGGGACAAATTTAAATTTGTTGCTGATAACTGTGACATGCAAGCAAATCACACTTATTTAGACGATAAAGATATTGTTGAGTTGTCGCTCTTTCAATTGAAAAGTGGCAGTCCAAATAGTAGGCAATCAATTTACATTATTTCATTGTATAAGCATCCGAGTTTGGCGTTTGGTGACTTTTTAAAAAGATTCAAAGACTTTCTAAACAAGTATGCGAACGTATTATCAACAAGTACGCTTTTGATTATGGGTGATTTTAATGTTGACTTTAACAAAGAGAAGGAAAAGTCTAAATTGGACAAGTTAACAGACATGGGTCTTATACCAATGTTCAAGAATAGAGCTACTTTTGAAAAGGGTTCACAATTAGACTGGGCTTTTGTAAGACTTTCTCCCATTGATGGTAGTGGCCAAGTGCAATTAAAAGCTAAAGTTATGGAGACATGGTTTAGTGATCATTCAGCTATTGTTTCAACAATTAATTTTTAAATTTTCTTTTTAATTTTATTAATTTTTTTCTTTCAATAAATATTCTAAAAACTAAAATTTTTCTTTTTTATTTAACGTTTGAATGGTTTTTAATTTTAATGATTTATATCAAGATTAAATTTTTATTACAATAAATAATGCCAATAACACAAATTTGTAGTTTTTAATTTCTGACGAAATTAGAGCCTAGATTTTCTGGTTAATAAATTGTAAATGAATATAGATACCTAAATATGTTTGAGAAAGTGATTAATGCAAGACTTAACGTTTTCTTAAATGAGACAAGTGTGAGTAAAACATATTGTTGGGTTTATGGCTTATGACACTAATATAGTATATGAAACATTTGAACTATGAGATACATTAATTTGTCAAATTGGACGTTTTTGAATAAATCTTTATTATACAATTTTATCTAGATAAAAGTATATGGTAAACAAAATTGGAAGTAACGACATTAAATTTTTCAAAAAAATTAATCAAAAATAGATTTATTATGAAAAAAGGACCCATAATCTTTTATCTTTAAACTTTAGGCTCTACTTGGTCTTTTTAGTCAGGAAAATGGGTTAGGGTCAAAATTCAGGTCAAAACGAAAAAATTTTTCAATCAAGGCTTTTTTTGAAAGTTGACCAATAAGCTTCTAACTGCTTTTTTTTTACTCAACATGGTACAATTAGTCAATACACTTAGTTTTAGGTCTATACGAAAATTTTTCAAACTAGGGTTAAATTAGGGTTAATTTGAAATGTCGACCTACAAACTTCTAACTGCTTTTTTTGAACTCAGCATGGTCTAGTCGGTCAGTAGGCAAAGTTTCAAACGTTTACAAGGACTTTTAAAAATCTGGACAGACAGACGACAGACGACAGACAGACAGACAGACGACAGACAGACAGACACGACCAACGTAAGACCTAGATTTTGTTAGATAAATCTACGAAAATCTAGGCAACCCTAGTTTAACCCTAGATTACACTATTTTTGTCATTCCTAACCCATTTCTTAAAAAATCTTTAATTTTGTAAATCAAGTAATTATTTTGATATAATTTTTTTAAAAAAATTGTTAACTGAATAAAATTAATATAACTTATAACAAAAATTATAGTAAAAATGTGATCAAGCTAAGAAAAGTTAAAGGTTTTAGTAAGAAAAGTTTAGGTTTTCGGGTATGCAATAGGCTTTAGAACTATTAATGCAAACGGGGTCCGGGGCGGAGCCCTGGTTTAGGGTTCCGAGAATGTAATTAGTTTAAGAACAATTAATGAGAACGGGGTCCGGGGCGGAGCCCTGGTTTAGGGCTTCGGGTATGCAGAAAGCTTTAGAACTATTTGTAATAACTTTTTCGTTAATTGTTCATTTAATTATGAAATATCTTTTTAATATAAGATTAGACTCTTGAATAGACTTAGATTGGATTCGAATATGAAGAATATTTATCCTTTTTTGGATTATGGTTTTGAAATTAACAGAACAAGTGATCTGACAATAATGTTTCAAAACATTCAATCATTCAATTCAAACAAAGAAAATGTTAAATATGATTTTGGGTACAATAAAGCTGATGTTATTTTTCTAAGTGAGTGTCACAATAGAAAGGGTTTTAATTTAAATGTGGCAAAATCATTGTTTGACAGCTATCACCTTGTTTATTATTCAAGTGGAACCAGTTTGAATTGTTCAAATGGGCAGATATGTATGATACGCAAGGATAAAACACTTGTAAGCACCTTTGAATTAGTTGCACACAATGCATCCACTTTGTTTGAGTATTCTGGTGTTAATCAATCGAAATGTGTTGAACTAAGTTTATTTAAATATCAAAGCAGAAATTCAGCAATTGTCTTCTTTTTAAATGTTTACAAGCATCCGAAGATGAACAATGAAAAGTTTATTGATGAGTTGATAGCCTTTTTAAATTCAAATTTGCATAGTACACAGTCTTTGTTTATTTTGGGTGATTTCAACATTGACTTGAACAATTCAAAGTATCTTGATGTACTTAAAGACAAACTCAAAATGGCACCTGTATTTAGCCGATGTTTGACATTCAAGGGTATATCTCAATTGGATTGGTGTCTTACAAGCAATTCGCATTCGTTTAGTAGGATTGCATCAAAGCCGTACTCAACATGGTTTATTGATCATCAAGCCATTTTCACCGAGATAACATTTTAATTTCGTTATTTATTTTTTATTAGTAAGAGTTTTCCTAATAAATATTTTTATAACTTAATTTTATTATTTTTAATAGTTTTGAAAATTTGATCAACATTCTTAAGTTTAATTTTTAAAAAATTAGATTGCCTAGATTTTTCCAGGGATACTTTTAAAATCCTTTACAGCCTTAGTTTAGCGTATTTTTGTTATTTTTATAACCAGGGTTAGCGTCTAAGAACTAGGGTTAGATGTGTTCACAGACGGACGGACGGACGGACGGACGGACAGACGGACGGACGGACGGACGGACGGACAGACGGACGGACGGACGGACGGACACGACAAACGTAATACCTAGATTTTTTTTTCTTATGGAAAAATCTAGGCAACCCTAATATTTTTCTCAATAAATATTTAAACCACTTTATTTTTTTAATATCATTATTTGTTTGAAAATTTGACTTACATTCTTAAGTTAAATTTTTAAAAAATTAGATTGCATAGATTTTTCCAGGGTTACTTTTAAAACTATTCACAGTCATTGTCTAACGTATTTTTGTCAATTTTATAACTAGGGTTAGCGTCTAAGAACTAGGGTTAAATGTGTCCACAGACGGACAGACGGACAGACAGACGGACGGACGGACGGACGGACACGACAAACGTAATACCTAGATTTTTTTTTTCTTAGGGAAAAATCTAGGCAACCCTGTTTTGAAATTTGACTTACATTCTTAAGTTAAATTTTTAAAAAATTAGATTGCATAGATTTTTCCAGGGTTACTTTTAAAATCCTTTACAGCCTTAGTTTAGCGTATTTTTGTTATTTTTATAACTAGGGTTAGCGTCTAAGAACTAGGGTTAAATGTGTTCACAGACGGACGGACGGACGGACACGACAAACGTAATACCTAGATTTTTTTTTTCTTTGGGAAAAATCTAGGCAACCCGTCTAAGAACTAGGGTTAAATGTGTCCACAGACGGACAGACGGACAGACAGACGGACGGACGGACGGACACGACAAACGTAATACCTAGATTTTTTTTTCTTAGGGAAAAATCTAGGCAACCCTGTTTTGAAATTTGACTTTCTTAAGTTAAATTTTTAAAAAATTAGATTGCCTAGATTTTTCCAGGGATACTTTTAATACCCATCACAGACATTGTTTAACTTATTTTTAACTTTTTTATAACTAGGGTTAGCGTCTAAGAACTAGGGTTAAATGTGTCCACAGACGGACAGACGGACAGACAGACGGACGGACGGACGGACGGACACGACAAACGTAATACCTAGATTTTTTTTTTCTTAGGGAAAAATCTAGGCAACCCTTGGATTGGGCTTTTGTAAGACTTTCCCCCATTGATGGTAGTGGCCAAGTGCAATTAAAAGCTAAAGTAATGGAAACATGGTTCAGTGATCATTCAGCTATTGTTTCAACAATTAAATTTTAATTTTTTTTTTATTTTTATTAATTTTTTCTTTCAATAAATATTCTAAAAAACCAAAATTATTCTTTTATTATTTATCGTTTAAAAGATTTTGATTTTAAGATTGATTCTAGAAATTAAATTTTCATTGGAATAATTAATGCAAATAATAAAAAATTTTGTAGTTTTTATTTTCTGACGAAATTAGAGCCTAGATTTTCTGGTTGATAAAATTGTGAATGAATTTAGATATTATAGATATGTTTGACATATGTGATTAATGAGGGACTTTACGTTTTCTTTATTAAGACAAGTGTGAGGTAAACATATTGTTTGGTTTTTGGCTTTTGACACTTATATAGCATGTGAAGAATCTGACTTGTGAAAATTGGAATCAAAGTAATATGTTTGAATCATTTGAATTATAAGTTACAATAAGTTGATGTAATCTTTTTTTTGGATCAGCTTGCTCTAATTAGTTAGAAAATAAAGAATCAGCTATCTACGTAAATATTTTTCAAAATAGGGCTTATTTGAAAAGTCGACCAAGAAACTTTTAAAAAATTTATCTGGTCTCAGCATGGTCTATTTAGTCAATTTACTAAGTTTCAGGCGTTAAGGAAAAATTTTTCAAACTAGGGTTAAATTAGGGTTAATTTGAAAAGTCGACCTATAAACTTCTAACTGCTTTTTTTGAACTCAGCATGGTCTAATTAGTCAGTTAACAAAGTTTCAAACGTTTACAAGGACTTTTAAAAATCTGGACAGACGACAGACAGACAGACGACAGACAGACACGACCAACGTAATACCTAGATTTTGTTAGATAAATCTACGAAAATCTAGGCAACCCTAACCCCTAACCCTAACCCTAACCCTAACCCAATGAGACTAAAAAGAATATTTTTTTCACTTATCAAAATTTAACACTTACAGTAGTGAATAAATTTGTCTTTTTCATTTTGGTCAAGCTCTGTTGAGAAACTTCACAAGACTTGGGTTCAAAAATGACTGAGAGAATGATGTCGAAGTTAATACATGATTTGGCCGTTAATGCATGATTTATTCTGTCTTTCTGTAATTCCCCAAAATGCTTTAAGTGATCATTTTGATTTGATTTTGGAGTTCAACCAGTCTTTGCTGAAACACACAGGAACATTAAGTTAAAAGAATTTTTAGACTATTATGTAAACATATATTTTGAAGGTTCGTTTCCAATTGAATTATGGAACCATTATGAGACGGTTGGTCCACGCACAAACAATAGCCTTGAAGGTGGTGTTTAAACAAAGAACGTTATGTCATTGTTCAGCTTTATAGAAACAAACAAAAAGACCAAATTCAGATGAAAAAGAGCCTGAGCCAGATAGTGATGATGAGGATGAAGACTTAGTGGACAGTTCTGACGAAAAGGACGTAGTTTAGAATTTTTTTTACTTAAAATAGCCTTAGAGGATTTAATTTTATTTTTACATTTATCAAAATATTAAATAAACACGGAGATGGTTAAGATTGTCAGAATCAAAAATATCAGAGTAAAATTGTCAGAAAAAAAAAGTCAGAACATAAAAAAATCAAAATTGTCAGAAATAAAAATTTCAAACCAATCCTGATTTTTGTTTTTACTTTTTTCTTATTGGAGGATAAAACGTTTTTTTTTTAAAACTAACTGACAATTGAATATTAATTAAATTAAATTGAATCCTAATTTAAAAGTTAATGAACATCAATAATAAAAATTTTTATCGAAGTTTAAAAAGTCAAATGCAATTCTATTTACGATTTTATTTACGATCATAAATGACATTTTTATTTCTTACTTTTTTTCTTCTGACAATTTGACTCTGATATTTTTGATTCTGACAATCTTACCCATAATCATAAACACATCAATTATTCAATTTGTCTTTTTCTATTAGTGAAAATTTTATACTATTTTAGGGGACGCAAAAAAGATACTTTTTTCGCTAGTGAAAAAAGTATACTTTTAAATGAGACAACAAAAAGATTCTAAATTTTCACTACTACTTTTTGCACTAACGAAAAAAGTAGTAGTGAAAAAAGTAGTATGAACCGTACTATTGAACGATTGTAAAATTCGATTTTTTGATTGAATCTTTAGAACTGTTATTAACAAAGAATTTATTTTGGTGTACAAAATATTATTTACCTATTTCCCAAAGAATGTAAATTAATTTGAAAATGACGAATCAATACAATGGTAATAAACAATTTTTTGTTTTAAATTATATAAGCACTTCTGAACAAATTTAAAATTAAAAAATTGTCTAAAATTTTACTCTATTTTTGGCAAAAATTTGGCTATTTACCAGAAAAAGTAAAATATAGTGTTGGCAATTAGCGCTTATGGCATTGGTGATTTAATCTTCAAAGTGCTTAGATCTATTTTACAAATCAAAAAAAGTCCACAAAATTAGTATTTATCATTTTCTTGTTAATAATTTTGTTTTGTGAAAATGTTAATCCTTTTCGTCAGAACTGTCCACTAAGTCTTCATCCTCATCATCACTATCTGGCTCAGGCTCTTTTTCATCTGAATTTTGCTCTTTTTGTTTGTTTCTTTAAAGCTGAACAATGAATTACAGAAAGACAGAATAAATCATGTATTAACGGCCAAATCATGTATTAACTTCGACATCATTCTCTCAGTCATTTTTGAACCCAAGTCTTGTGAAGTTTCTCAACAGAGCTTGACCAAAATGAAAAAGACAAATTTATTCACTACTGTAAGTGTTAAATTTTGATAAGTGAAAAAAATATTCTTTTTAGTCTCATTGAAAGTATACTTTTTTTACTAGCGAAAAAAGTATCATTTTGGTTTAGTGAAAAAATTAGTATCTACGAATAGTACAACCGCACAAAACGTCAGATTTCTTAATTATTTTTGGATTATTCTCGTCAATCGGTGAAATTAAGAATAATGCATATTATTTTAGGAAAAAAATTCAGGTAAATTTGTCGAACAGGAGTTCTTCATTTTGACAAGACCCTATTAGTAATTATTTTATTTTATTTTTAGTTTTGAAAGATACAAACATTTTTTATTTATTACTTTTCATAGCATAAAAATTCTAATCTTAAATCTATTTATTCGTGTCTGATCTTTGGCGTTGGTTATTTAAATTAACTATGCAATTTAAATTCAGTTTATAATGCATAAATTTCTTCTCATTTGCTAATTTCTGGTTTTTTTTTCCATTTTGAACTTAAAATTGGCTTCTTCTTTTTTAATTTACAAAAACAATAAATTGAAAATATAAAATGAAATTATTATTATGGAGGAATGGAGATGCAACATCCTTCACTTTTTACATAAACTTTAAATAAAAAATTTCACAAAAAATTCAATTTTATTTAGAAATTCTAGCGAGACCGAACACGAGGCCCAAGCTAACTTTAAAAAAAAACGAGGAGCATGAATATTTAAGAAATATTTGAAAGAACAAAAGTTATGTCTTTTAATTTTATCACAGAACCACTATACATAACTATTTATATTGTGTTTTTAAAACACACACTCTAAAAAAAAAAAATAAAAATTTGAATATTCAAAAATTAAAGTCAAAAAATTTTATTCAAATTATTTGGCAAAAGAAAGAGATAAAAATCGAACCAAAAATGCCAACGAGCCGGTGAGACCAATTTTGCTGGTGCCCGAGCTCTGCTTGTCAACAGGAACTGTCCTTTTGAAAAGATTTGAAAAAGACTTTGCCATGAAAAAGGACCTGGACGCCATCACCAAGCTGAATCCGCAGATTCGCATTGACAGATTGAGAAAATTTTTTAGACAAGATAACTAGACAGCCAGAAACAAAACAGGACTTGGACAATTGGCAGATGGAGTTTTTGCTCGATGTTGTTAAGACATCCGCTTCAGTCCAGGCGACAATATCAGTTCAGTTCAAAAATACCACATCGAGCAGCACCGAGAGAGGATGGAACAACGCGATGAAAGATGGTGTTCATCAATAAAACACAATAGAACATACCAAATTTTTATTTAACTAATTTTATTTTATTCGAATTAAAAAAAAAAAAAAAACCAAATAAAAAATTCATAAAAATATTTTTCTATCTCTAAACTCTCTCAAGTAACAAAGCAATACCTCGACCACCGCCTATACAAGCACTGCCAACAGCATATCTAGCGGCTCTACGCTTTAGCTCATAGACTAGATTGGCAGTGATGCGCGATCCAGCCAATGGACGTCCCAAAGCCACTGCTTCACCATTAACATTAGTCTTGTCGCCATCCAGACCCAAAGCTCGCTGCACAGCAACAAACTGAGTCGAAAAAGCCTCATTCACATCCACCAAATCCACTTGATCCAAACTCATATTTGCTTTTTTCAAAAGACCTTGAATAGCTGGCACTGGTCCGATGCCCATTATTTTCGGTTGTTAAATTTTAATTTTTGAATTAAGGTAATTTCTAATCACTTGTTTTTATTATTGGAAAAAAACGCATTCTGACAAAAAAAAATAAAAAATTCAAAAGATTTTAAAATTATTTTAAAAAATTCAATTTTTGTCAATTTTTCTAGTAACTTTTGAAGCTGTTCTAGGATGCATTTTTCTAGACAACTAGTTTTATTAATTTTTTAAGTCTATTGAATATTGTATAAAATTTTGTTAAATCTGGTCAATAGGAACATGTCAAACTTGTCAAAATTTTGGTTCTGTGAAGTTCAGTACAAAAGAACAGAACAAAGTGCAAAAAAATTAAAAAACTTTTTTTCTAAAAGTTTAAAATTAATTCTGACCTTTAAATTTGATGCAACTTTGAATGTTGCACTATGTTGCATTTACAGAATTAAGCTTAAACCTTTAGAAAAAAAGTTATCAAATTTTTTTTACATTTTTTTCTGTTCTTTTTATCATTTTGTACTGAATTTCAGAAAACCAAAATTTTGAACATTCTTTTTTGAACACCCTGGGTTCAAGATCTTAGTTTGAAACCCTAATGAGAGGAAACATTGAAATAAAAAATCTTAATTAAAGTATATCGAATTAAGTTGTAGATCTTTTTAAATTATGTGTGAGCTTTTTTACTTTAAAAAGCAGAATTTTAGCAAAAGTAAAAGTTTAAGTATTTGATACAGCGAAAAATTTGTTTGTGAAGGACATAACAATTGTAAAATTAACACTTAAATTTCTAAAAATTTATTTTATTATAGTGTTTTTTTTCGTATGATTCCTTTAACTTTTTTATTCTGAAACTTGTTAAATATTTTTGTAAATAAAATTTCAAAAAAATGAATGTTTTATAAATCGACCCATTACATTCTTAATGTCACTTTTTATATTTTAAACGGATAATGGTTAAGAAACGCTGTTTAAAGATTAAATAAAACAGAATTAATTTTCAAAGACTTCAATTTACAAAATTAAAAATTTTACAAGAGAGCTTTTTAAGATTTGTAAAAACTTTGCTTAAATATTAGCACTTAAAAAAACCTCTAAAAACAAGTTGCTTCATAAATGAAAAAATGAATCAGGGTAAAATTCTAAACATCTATTTTAATAAATTCAAATAATTTTATCGTTCTTATATTAAATTTAAATTATCTTCAAATACAATTATTTTAAAGGAGACGGTTGCAAACGAAAACCAGAATATTATTTTTAAAAAGCTGTTCATGCTAAGGGACGACTTTTGAAGAGTCTCAATTCTTAATTCTGTAAATGCAACATAGTGCAACATTCAAAGTTGCATCAAATTTAAAGGTCAGAATTAATTTTAAACTTTTAGAAAAAAAGTTTTTTAATTTTTTTGCACTTTGTTCTGTTCTTTTGTACTGAACTTCACAGAACCAAAATTTTGACAAGTTTGACATGTTCCTATTGACCAGATTTAACAAAATTTTATACAATATTCAATAGACTTAAAAAATTAATAAAACTAGTTGTCTAGAAAAATGCATCCTAGAACAGCTTCAAAAGTTACTAGAAAAATTGACAAAAATTGAATTTTTTAAAATAATTTTAAAATCTTTTGAATTTTTTATTTTTTTTTGTCAGAATGCTTTTTTTTCCAATAATAAAAACAAGTGATTAGAAATTACCTTAATTCAAAAATTAAAATTTAATTGAGTCGATTTTTATTTTAAACTAAAAAAACTATCAATCTATAAAGAAAATTCATTTATTATTATTATTATTATTATTAATATTATTATTTCAATATGTTGATGCATAAAGAGAAAAAAAAACTAAATTTGTTATTTAAATTCTTAATGAATTAATAGTTAAATAATTATATTTAAAAATGTCTAATTTAATTATATTATTTCTCTAATTTCACTTTTCTAAATGTAAAACAAAAAACAAAATTTTAGCATTTTATATTTTTTTAAATGAAATATAATTTTCTCTAAAAAAAAAATCCATATAAAATTATTAAATTGTGTTGTTTTCAATAGCAAGTTTGGTGACGACCGGTTCGTTGAGTGCACAGAACCAGTATTGTTCGGATGACAACGAAGATGAGAATTTAGATGATAAAAGTAGTTTGAAATATTTAAAAATTTTTTTATTTATAATTCAAAAATAATTTCAAGCACAAAAACTTTTTTATTATTTTTTTTATTTCATTTTTATTATATTTTGTTTCATTCATATTTTATTTTTTTTTATTTTCATAATTATTTCATAAAGCAATCTTTTAATTTCATTTATTTGAGTAAAAAAAAATAAAATTTTTCAAACTAAACTTAGAGAGGAGATTGCACCCGTGACACTCAAAGCCAAAAAGGGTGAAGAGCAATTTTTGGTAGATGAACATCCGAGGGAAATAACGACCTTGGACGAGTAGGCAAAATTGGCTCCTGTGTTCAAAAAAAATGGCACTGTTACAGCTGGAAATGCGAGTGGTATTTGTGATGGCGCAGGTGCGATTATGCTGGCTAGCGAAAAGGCTGTCAATGAGCTAAATTTGGAGCCGCTGGCCAGATTGGTCAGCTATCATGTGAGTGGTGTAGATCCGAAAATAATGGGCATCGGACCAGTGCCAGCTATTCAAGGTCTTTTGAAAAAAGCAAATATGAGTTTGGATCAAGTGGATTTGGTGGATGTGAATGAGGCTTTTTCGACTCAGTTTGTTGCTGTGCAGCGAGCTTTGGGTCTGGATGGCGACAAGACTAATGTTAATGGTGAAGCAGTGGCTTTGGGACGTCCATTGGCTGGATCGCGCATCACTGCCAATCTAGTCTATGAGCTAAAGCGTAGAGCCGCTAGATATGCTGTTGGCAGTGCTTGTATAGGCGGTGGTCGAGGTATTGCTTTGTTACTTGAGAGAGTTTAGAGATAGAAAAATATTTTTATGAATTTTTTTATTTGGTTTTTTTTTTTTTTTAATTCGAATAAAATAAAATTAGTTAAATAAAAATTTGGTATGTTCTATTGTGTTTTATTGATGAACACCATCTTTCATCGCGTTGTTCCATCCTCTCTCGGTGCTGCTCGATGTGGTATTTTTGAACTGAACTGATATTGTCGCCTGGACTGTAGCGGATGTCTTAACAACATCGAGCAAAAACTCCATCTGCCAATTGTCCAAGTCCTGTTTTGTTTTGGCTGTCTTGTTATCTTGTCTAAAAAATTTTCTCAATCTGTCAATGCGAATCTGCGGATTCAGCTTGGTGATGGCGTCCAGGTCCTTTTTCATGGCAAAGTCTTTTTCAAATCTTTTCAAAAGGACAGTTCCTGTTGACAAGCAGAGCTCGGGCACCAGCAAAATTGGTCTCACCGGCTCGTTGGCATTTTTGGCTCGATTTTTATCTCTTTCTTTTGCCAAATAATTTGAATAAAATTTTTTGACTTTAATTTTTTGAATATTCAAATTTTTATTTTTTTTTTTTAGAGTGTGTGTTTTAAAAACACAATATAAATAGTTATGTATAGTGGTTCTGTGATAAAATTAAAAGACATAACTTTTGTTCTTTCAAATATTTCTTAAATATTCATGCTCCTCGTTTTTTTTTAAAGTTAGCTTGGGCCTCGTGTTCGGTCTCGCTAGAATTTCTAAATAAAATTGAATTTTTTGTGAAATTTTTTATTTAAAGTTTATGTAAAAAGTGAAGGATGTTGCATCTCCATTCCTCCATAATAATAATTTCATTTTATATTTTCAATTTATTGTTTTTGTAAATTAAAAAAGAAGAAGCCAATTTTAAGTTCAAAATGGAAAAAAAAACCAGAAATTAGCAAATCAGAAGAAATTTATGCATTATAAACTGAATTTAAATTGCATAGTTAATTTAAATAACCAACGCCAAAGATCAGACACGAATAAATAGATTTAAGATTAGAATTTTTATGCTATGAAAAGTAATAAATAAAAAATGTTTGTATCTTTCAAAACTAAAAATAAAATAAAATAATTACTAATAGGGTCTTGTCAAAATGAAGAACTCCTGTTCGACAAATTTACCTGAATTTTTTTCCTAAAATAATATGCATTATTCTTAATTTCACCGATTGACGAGAATAATCCAAAAATAATTAAGAAATCTGACGTTTTGTGCGGTTGTACTATTCGTAGATACTAATTTTTTCACTAAACCAAAATGATACTTTTTTCGCTAGTAAAAAAAGTATACTTTTCAATGAGACTAAAAAGAATATTTTTTTCACTTATCAAAATTTAACACTTACAGTAGTGAATAAATTTGTCTTTTTCATTTTGGTCAAGCTCTGTTGAGAAACTTCACAAGACTTGGGTTCAAAAATGACTGAGAGAATGATGTCGAAGTTAATACATGATTTGGCCGTTAATACATGATTTATTCTGTCTTTCTGTAATTCATTGTTCAGCTTTATAGAAACAAACAAAAAGAGCAAAATTCAGATGAAAAAGAGCCTGAGCCAGATAGTGATGATGAGGATGAAGACTTAGTGGACAGTTCTGACGAAAAGGATTAACATTTTCACAAAACAAAATTATTAACAAGAAAATGATAAATACTAATTTTGTGGACTTTTTTTGATTTGTAAAATTGATCTAAGCACTTTGAAGATTAAATCACCAATGCCATAAGCGCTAATTGCCAACACTATATTTTACTTTTTCTGGTAAATAGCCAAATTTTTGCCAAAAATAGAGTAAAATTTTAGACAATTTTTTAATTTTAAATTTGTTCAGAAGTGCTTATATAATTTAAAACAAAAAATTGTTTATTACCATTGTATTGATTCGTCATTTTCAAATTAATTTACATTCTTTGGGAAATAGGTAAATAATATTTTTTACACCAAAATAAATTCTTTGTTAATAACAGTTCTAAAGATTCAATCAAAAAATCGAATTTTACAATCGTTCAATAGTACGGTTCATACTACTTTTTTCACTACTACTTTTTTCGTTAGTGCAAAAAGTAGTAGTGAAAATTTAGAATCTTTTTGTTGTCTCATTTAAAAGTATACTTTTTTCACTAGCGAAAAAAGTATCTTTTTTGCGTCCCCTAAAATAGTATAAAATTTTCACTAATAGAAAAAGACAAATTGAATAATTGATGTGTTTGTGATTATGGGTAAGATTGTCAGAATCAAAAATATCAGAGTCAAATTGTCAGAAGAAAAAAAGTAAGAAATAAAAATGTCATTTATGATCGTAAATAAAATCGTAAATAGAATTGCATTTGACTTTTTAAACTTCGATAAAAATTTTTATTATTGATGTTCATTAACTTTTAAATTAGGATTCAATTTAATTTAATTAATATTCAATTGTCAGTTAGTTTTAAAAAAAAAACGTTTTATCCTCCAATAAGAAAAAAGTAAAAACAAAAATCAGGATTGGTTTGAAATTTTTATTTCTGACAATTTTGATTTTTTTATGTTCTGACTTTTTTTTTCTGACAATTTTACTCTGATATTTTTGATTCTGACAATCTTAACCATCTCCGTGTTTATTTAATATTTTGATAAATGTAAAAATAAAATTAAATCCTCTAAGGCTATTTTAAGTAAAAAAAATTCTAAACTACGTCCTTTTCGTCAGAACTGTCCACTAAGTCTTCATCCTCATCATCACTATCTGGCTCAGGCTCTTTTTCATCTGAATTTTGCTCTTTTTGTTTGTTTCTATAAAGCTGAACAATGACATAACGTTCTTTGTTTAAACACCACCTTCAAGGCTATTGTTTGTGCGTGGACCAACCGTCTCATAATGGTTCCATAATTCAATTGGAAACGAACCTTCAAAATATATGTTTACATAATAGTCTAAAAATTCTTTTAACTTAATGTTCCTGTGTGTTTCAGCAAAGACTGGTTGAACTCCAAAATCAAATCAAAATGATCACTTAAAGCATTTTGGGGAATTACAGAAAGACAGAATAAATCATGTATTAACGGCCAAATCATGTATTAACTTCGACATCATTCTCTCAGTCATTTTTGAACCCAAGTCTTGTGAAGTTTCTCAACAGAGCTTGACCAAAATGAAAAAGACAAATTTATTCACTACTGTAAGTGTTAAATTTTGATAAGTGAAAAAAATATTCTTTTTAGTCTCATTGAAAAGTATACTTTTTTTACTAGCGAAAAAAGTATCATTTTGGTTTAGTGAAAAAATTAGTATCTACGAATAGTACAACCGCACAAAACGTCAGATTTCTTAATTATTTTTGGATTATTCTCGTCAATCGGTGAAATTAAGAATAATGCATATTATTTTAGGAAAAAAATTCAGGTAAATTTGTCGAACAGGAGTTCTTCATTTTGACAAGACCCTATTAGTAATTATTTTATTTTATTTTTAGTTTTGAAAGATACAAACATTTTTTATTTATTACTTTTCATAGCATAAAAATTCTAATCTTAAATCTATTTATTCGTGTCTGATCTTTGGCGTTGGTTATTTAAATTAACTATGCAATTTAAATTCAGTTTATAATGCATAAATTTCTTCTGATTTGCTAATTTCTGGTTTTTTTTTTCCATTTTGAACTTAAAATTGGCTTCTTCTTTTTTAATTTACAAAAACAATAAATTGAAAATATAAAATGAAATTATTATTATGGAGGAATGGAGATGCAACATCCTTCACTTTTTACATAAACTTTAAATAAAAAATTTCACAAAAAATTCAATTTTATTTAGAAATTCTAGCGAGACCGAACACGAGGCCCAAGCTAACTTTAAAAAAAAACGAGGAGCATGAATATTTAAGAAATATTTGAAAGAACAAAAGTTATGTCTTTTAATTTTATCACAGAACCACTATACATAACTATTTATATTGTGTTTTTAAAACACACACTCTAAAAAAAAAAATAAAAATTTGAATATTCAAAAAATTAAAGTCAAAAAATTTTATTCAAATTATTTGGCAAAAGAAAGAGATAAAAATCGAGCCAAAAATGCCAACGAGCCGGTGAGACCAATTTTGCTGGTGCCCGAGCTCTGCTTGTCAACAGGAACTGTCCTTTTGAAAAGATTTGAAAAAGACTTTGCCATGAAAAAGGACCTGGACGCCATCACCAAGCTGAATCCGCAGATTCGCATTGACAGATTGAGAAAATTTTTTAGACAAGATAACAAGACAGCCAAAACAAAACAGGACTTGGACAATTGGCAGATGGAGTTTTTGCTCGATGTTGTTAAGACATCCGCTACAGTCCAGGCGACAATATCAGTTCAGTTCAAAAATACCACATCGAGCAGCACCGAGAGAGGATGGAACAACGCGATGAAAGATGGTGTTCATCAATAAAACACAATAGAACATACCAAATTTTTATTTAACTAATTTTATTTTATTCGAATTAAAAAAAAAAAAAAACCAAATAAAAAAATTCATAAAAATATTTTTCTATCTCTAAACTCTCTCAAGTAACAAAGCAATACCTCGACCACCGCCTATACAAGCACTGCCAACAGCATATCTAGCGGCTCTACGCTTTAGCTCATAGACTAGATTGGCAGTGATGCGCGATCCAGCCAATGGACGTCCCAAAGCCACTGCTTCACCATTAACATTAGTCTTGTCGCCATCCAGACCCAAAGCTCGCTGCACAGCAACAAACTGAGTCGAAAAAGCCTCATTCACATCCACCAAATCCACTTGATCCAAACTCATATTTGCTTTTTTCAAAAGACCTTGAATAGCTGGCACTGGTCCGATGCCCATTATTTTCGGATCTACACCACTCACATGATAGCTGACCAATCTGGCCAGCGGCTCCAAATTTAGCTCATTGACAGCCTTTTCGCTAGCCAGCATAATCGCACCTGCGCCATCACAAATACCACTCGCATTTCCAGCTGTAACAGTGCCATTTTTTTTGAACACAGGAGCCAATTTTGCCTACTCGTCCAAGGTCGTTATTTCCCTCGGATGTTCATCTACCAAAAATTGCTCTTCACCCTTTTTGGCTTTGAGTGTCACGGGTGCAATCTCCTCTCTAAGTTTAGTTTGAAAAATTTTATTTTTTTTTTACTCAAATAAATGAAATTAAAAGATTGCTTTATGAAATAATTATGAAAATAAAAAAAAATAAAATATGAATGAAACAAAATATAATAAAAATGAAATAAAAAAAATAATAAAAAAGTTTTTGTGCTTGAAATTATTTTTGAATTATAAATAAAAAAATTTTTAAATATTTCAAACTACTTTTATCATCTAAATTCTCATCTTCGTTGTCATCCGAACAATACTGGTTCTGTGCACTCAAAGAACCGGTCGTCACCAAACTTGCTATTGAAAACAACACAATTTAATAATTTTATATGGATTTTTTTTTTAGAGAAAATAATATTTTATTTAAAAAAATATAAAATGCTAAAATTTTGTTTTTTGTTTTACATTTAGAAAAGTGAAATTAGAGAAATAATATAATTAAATTAGACATTTTTAAATATAATTATTTAACTATTAATTCATTAAGAATTTAAATAACAAATTTAGTTTTTTTTTCTCTTTATGCATCAACATATTGAAATAATAATATTAATAATAATAATAATAATAATAAATGAATTTTCTTTATAGATTGATAGTTTTTTTTAGTTTAAAATAAAAATCGACTCAATTAAATTTTAATTTTTGAATAAAGGTAATTTCTAATCACTTGTTTTTATTATTGGAAAAAAACGCATTCTGACAAAAAAAAATAAAAAATTCAAAAGATTTTAAAATTATTTTAAAAAATTCAATTTTTGTCAATTTTTCTAGTAACTTTTGAAGCTGTTCTAGGATGCATTTTTCTAGACAACAAGTTTTATTAATTTTTTAAGTCTATTGAATATTGTATAAAATTTTGTTAAATCTGGTCAATAGGAACATGTCAAACTTGTCAAAATTTTGGTTCTGTGAAGTTCAGTACAAAAGAACAGAACAAAGTGCAAAAAAATTAAAAAACTTTTTTTCTAAAAGTTTAAAATTAATTCTGACCTTTAAATTTGATGCAACTTTGAATGTTGCACTATGTTGCATTTACAGAATTAAGAATTGAGACTCTTCAAAAGTCGTCCCTTAGCATGAACAGCTTTTTAAAAATAATATTCTGGTTTTCGTTTGCAACCGTCTCCTTTAAAATAATTGTATTTGAAGATAATTTAAATTTAATATAAGAACGATAAAATTATTTGAATTTATTAAAATAGATGTTTAGAATTTTACCTTGATTCATTTTTTCATTTATGAAGCAACTTGTTTTTAGAGGTTTTTTTAAGTGCTAATATTTAAGCAAAGTTTTTACAAATCTTAAAAAGCTCTCTTGTAAAATTTTTAATTTTGTAAATTGAAGTCTTTGAAAATTAATTCTGTTTTATTTAATCTTTAAACAGCGTTTCTTAACCATTATCCGTTTAAAATATAAAAAGTGACATTAAGAATGTAATGGGTCGATTTATAAAACATTCATTTTTTTGAAATTTTATTTACAAAAATATTTAACAAGTTTCAGAATAAAAAAAGTTAAAGGAATCATACGAAAAAAAACACTATAATAAAATAAATTTTTAGAAATTTAAGTGTTAATTTTACAATTGTAATGTCCTTCACAAACAAATTTTTCGCTGTATCAAATACTTAAACTTTTACTTTTGCTAAAATTCTGCTTTTTAAAGTAAAAAAGCTCACACATAATTTAAAAAGATCTACAACTTAATTCGATATACTTTAATTAAGATTTTTTATTTCAATGTTTCCTCTCATTAGGGTTTCAAACTAAGATCTTGAACCCAGGGTGTTCAAAAAAGAATGTTCAAAATTTTGGTTTTCTGAAATTCAGTACAAAATGATAAAAAGAACAGAAAAAAATGTAAAAAAAATTTGATAACTTTTTTTCTAAAGGTTTAAGCTTAATTCTGTAAATGCAACATAGTGCAACATTCAAAGTTGCATCAAATTTAAAGGTCAGAATTAATTTTAAACTTTTAGAAAAAAAGTTTTTTAATTTTTTTGCACTTTGTTCTGTTCTTTTGTACTGAACTTCACAGAACCAAAATTTTGACAAGTTTGACATGTTCCTATTGACCAGATTTAACAAAATTTTATACAATATTCAATAGACTTAAAAAATTAATAAAACTAGTTGTCTAGAAAAATGCATCCTAGAACAGCTTCAAAAGTTACTAGAAAAATTGACAAAAATTGAATTTTTTAAAATAATTTTAAAATCTTTTGAATTTTTTATTTTTTTTTGTCAGAATGCGTTTTTTTCCAATAATAAAAACAAGTGATTAGAAATTACCTTAATTCAAAAATTAAAATTTAATTGAGTCGATTTTTATTTAAAACTATCAATCTATAAAGAAAATTCATTTATTATTATTATTATTATTATTAATATTATTATTTCAATATGTTGATGCATAAAGAGAAAAAAAAACTAAATTTGTTATTTAAATTCTTAATGAATTAATAGTTAAATAATTATATTTAAAAATGTCTAATTTAATTATATTATTTCTCTAATTTCACTTTTCTAAATGTAAAACAAAAAACAAAATTTTAGCATTTTATATTTTTTTAAATGAAATATAATTTTCTCTAAAAAAAAAATCCATATAAAATTATTAAATTGTGTTGTTTTCAATAGCAAGTTTGGTGACGACCGGTTCTTTGAGTGCACAGAACCAGTATTGTTCGGATGACAACGAAGATGAGAATTTAGATGATAAAAGTAGTTTGAAATATTTAAAAATTTTTTTATTTATAATTCAAAAATAATTTCAAGCACAAAAACTTTTTTATTATTTTTTTTATTTCATTTTTATTATATTTTGTTTCATTCATATTTTATTTTTTTTTATTTTCATAATTATTTCATAAAGCAATCTTTTAATTTCATTTATTTGAGTAAAAAAAAAATAAAATTTTTCAAACTAAACTTAGAGAGGAGATTGCACCCGTGACACTCAAAGACACTTTTTTCGCTAGTAAAAAAAGTATACTTTTCAATGAGACTAAAAAGAATATTTTTTTCACTTATCAAAATTTAACACTTACAGTAGTGAATAAATTTGTCTTTTTCATTTTGGTCAAGCTCTGTTGAGAAACTTCACAAGACTTGGGTTCAAAAATGACTGAGAGAATGATGTCGAAGTTAATACATGATTTGGCCGTTAATACATGATTTATTCTGTCTTTCTGTAATTCCCCAAAATGCTTTAAGTGATCATTTTGATTTGATTTTGGAGTTCAACCAGTCTTTGCTGAAACACACAGGAACATTAAGTTAAAAGAATTTTTAGACTATTATGTAAACATATATTTTGAAGGTTCGTTTCCAATTGAATTATGGAACCATTATGAGACGGTTGGTCCACGCACAAACAATAGCCTTGAAGGTGGTGTTTAAACAAAGAACGTTATGTCATTGTTCAGCTTTATAGAAACAAACAAAAAGAGCAAAATTCAGATGAAAAAGAGCCTGAGCCAGATAGTGATGATGAGGATGAAGACTTAGTGGACAGTTCTGACGAAAAGGACGTAGTTTAGAATTTTTTTTACTTAAAATAGCCTTAGAGGATTTAATTTTATTTTTACATTTATCAAAATATTAAATAAACACGGAGATGGTTAAGATTGTCAGAATCAAAAATATCAGAGTAAAATTGTCAGAAAAAAAAAGTCAGAACATAAAAAAATCAAAATTGTCAGAAATAAAAATTTCAAACCAATCCTGATTTTTGTTTTTACTTTTTTCTTATTGGAGGATAAAACGTTTTTTTTTTTAAAACTAACTGACAATTGAATATTAATTAAATTAAATTGAATCCTAATTTAAAAGTTAATGAACATCAATAATAAAAATTTTTATCGAAGTTTAAAAAGTCAAATGCAATTCTATTTACGATTTTATTTACGATCATAAATGACATTTTTATTTCTTACTTTTTTTCTTCTGACAATTTGACTCTGATATTTTTGATTCTGACAATCTTACCCATAATCACAAACACATCAATTATTCAATTTGTCTTTTTCTATTAGTGAAAATTTTATACTATTTTAGGGGACGCAAAAAAGATACTTTTTTCGCTAGTGAAAAAAGTATACTTTTAAATGAGACAACAAAAAGATTCTAAATTTTCACTACTACTTTTTGCACTAACGAAAAAAGTAGTAGTGAAAAAAGTAGTATGAACCGTACTATTGAACGATTGTAAAATTCGATTTTTTGATTGAATCTTTAGAACTGTTATTAACAAAGAATTTATTTTGGTGTAAAAAATATTATTTACCTATTTCCCAAAGAATGTAAATTAATTTGAAAATGACGAATCAATACAATGGTAATAAACAATTTTTTGTTTTAAATTATATAAGCACTTCTGAACAAATTTAAAATTAAAAAATTGTCTAAAATTTTACTCTATTTTTGGCAAAAATTTGGCTATTTACCAGAAAAAGTAAAATATAGTGTTGGCAATTAGCGCTTATGGCATTGGTGATTTAATCTTCAAAGTGCTTAGATCAATTTTACAAATCAAAAAAAGTCCACAAAATTAGTATTTATCATTTTCTTGTTAATAATTTTGTTTTGTGAAAATGTTAATCCTTTTCGTCAGAACTGTCCACTAAGTCTTCATCCTAATGACATAACGTTCTTTGTTTAAACACCACCTTCAAGGCTATTGTTTGTGCGTGGACCAACCGTCTCATAATGGTTCCATAATTCAATTGGAAACGAACCTTCAAAATATATGTTTACATAATAGTCTAAAAATTCTTTTAACTTAATGTTCCTGTGTGTTTCAGCAAAGACTGGTTGAACTCCAAAATCAAATCAAAATGATCACTTAAAGCATTTTGGGGAATTACAGAAAGACAGAATAAATCATGTATTAACGGCCAAATCATGTATTAACTTCGACATCATTCTCTCAGTCATTTTTGAACCCAAGTCTTGTGAAGTTTCTCAACAGAGCTTGACCAAAATGAAAAAGACAAATTTATTCACTACTGTAAGTGTTAAATTTTGATAAGTGAAAAAAATATTCTTTTTAGTCTCATTGAAAAGTATACTTTTTTTACTAGCGAAAAAAGTATCATTTTGGTTTAGTGAAAAAATTAGTATCTACGAATAGTACAACCGCACAAAACGTCAGATTTCTTAATTATTTTTGGATTATTCTCGTCAATCGGTGAAATTAAGAATAATGCATATTATTTTAGGAAAAAAATTCAGGTAAATTTGTCGAACAGGAGTTCTTCATTTTGACAAGACCCTATTAGTAATTATTTTATTTTATTTTTAGTTTTGAAAGATACAAACATTTTTTATTTATTACTTTTCATAGCATAAAAATTCTAATCTTAAATCTATTTATTCGTGTCTGATCTTTGGCGTTGGTTATTTAAATTAACTATGCAATTTAAATTCAGTTTATAATGCATAAATTTCTTCTGATTTGCTAATTTCTGGTTTTTTTTTTCCATTTTGAACTTAAAATTGGCTTCTTCTTTTTTAATTTACAAAAACAATAAATTGAAAATATAAAATGAAATTATTATTATGGAGGAATGGAGATGCAACATCCTTCACTTTTTACATAAACTTTAAATAAAAAATTTCACAAAAAATTCAATTTTATTTAGAAATTCTAGCGAGACCGAACACGAGGCCCAAGCTAACTTTAAAAAAAAACGAGGAGCATGAATATTTAAGAAATATTTGAAAGAACAAAAGTTATGTCTTTTAATTTTATCACAGAACCACTATACATAACTATTTATATTGTGTTTTTAAAACACACACTCTAAAAAAAAAAAATAAAAATTTGAATATTCAAAAAATTAAAGTCAAAAAATTTTATTCAAATTATTTGGCAAAAGAAAGAGATAAAAATCGAGCCAAAAATGCCAACGAGCCGGTGAGACCAATTTTGCTGGTGCCCGAGCTCTGCTTGTCAACAGGAACTGTCCTTTTGAAAAGATTTGAAAAAGACTTTGCCATGAAAAAGGACCTGGACGCCATCACCAAGCTGAATCCGCAGATTCGCATTGACAGATTGAGAAAATTTTTTAGACAAGATAACAAGACAGCCAAAACAAAACAGGACTTGGACAATTGGCAGATGGAGTTTTTGCTCGATGTTGTTAAGACATCCGCTACAGTCCAGGCGACAATATCAGTTCAGTTCAAAAATACCACATCGAGCAGCACCGAGAGAGGATGGAACAACGCGATGAAAGATGGTGTTCATCAATAAAACACAATAGAACATACCAAATTTTTATTTAACTAATTTTATTTTATTCGAATTAAAAAAAAAAAAAAACCAAATAAAAAAATTCATAAAAATATTTTTCTATCTCTAAACTCTCTCAAGTAACAAAGCAATACCTCGACCACCGCCTATACAAGCACTGCCAACAGCATATCTAGCGGCTCTACGCTTTAGCTCATAGACTAGATTGGCAGTGATGCGCGATCCAGCCAATGGACGTCCCAAAGCCACTGCTTCACCATTAACATTAGTCTTGTCGCCATCCAGACCCAAAGCTCGCTGCACAGCAACAAACTGAGTAGAAAAAGCCTCATTCACATCCACCAAATCCACTTGATCCAAACTCATATTTGCTTTTTTCAAAAGACCTTGAATAGCTGGCACTGGTCCGATGCCCATTATTTTCGGATCTACACCACTCACATGATAGCTGACCAATCTGGCCAGCGGCTCCAAATTTAGCTCATTGACAGCCTTTTCGCTAGCCAGCATAATCGCACCTGCGCCATCACAAATACCACTCGCATTTCCAGCTGTAACAGTGCCATTTTTTTTGAACACAGGAGCCAATTTTGCCTACTCGTCCAAGGTCGTTATTTCCCTCGGATGTTCATCTACCAAAAATTGCTCTTCACCCTTTTTGGCTTTGAGTGTCACGGGTGCAATCTCCTCTCTAAGTTTAGTTTGAAAAATTTTATTTTTTTTTTACTCAAATAAATGAAATTAAAAGATTGCTTTATGAAATAATTATGAAAATAAAAAAAAATAAAATATGAATGAAACAAAATATAATAAAAATGAAATAAAAAAAATAATAAAAAAGTTTTTGTGCTTGAAATTATTTTTGAATTATAAATAAAAAAATTTTTAAATATTTCAAACTACTTTTATCATCTAAATTCTCATCTTCGTTGTCATCCGAACAATACTGGTTCTGTGCACTCAACGAACCGGTCGTCACCAAACTTGCTATTGAAAACAACACAATTTAATAATTTTATATGGATTTTTTTTTTAGAGAAAATAATATTTTATTTAAAAAAATATAAAATGCTAAAATTTTGTTTTTTGTTTTACATTTAGAAAAGTGAAATTAGAGAAATAATATAATTAAATTAGACATTTTTAAATATAATTATTTAACTATTAATTCATTAAGAATTTAAATAACAAATTTAGTTTTTTTTTCTCTTTATGCATCAACATATTGAAATAATAATATTAATAATAATAATAATAATAATAAATGAATTTTCTTTATAGATTGATAGTTTTTTTAGTTTAAAATAAAAATCGACTCAATTAAATTTTAATTTTTGAATAAAGGTAATTTCTAATCACTTGTTTTTATTATTGGAAAAAAACGCATTCTGACAAAAAAAATAAAAAATTCAAAAGATTTTAAAATTATTTTAAAAAATTCAATTTTTGTCAATTTTTCTAGTAACTTTTGAAGCTGTTCTAGGATGAATTTTTCTAGACAACAAGTTTTATTAATTTTTTAAGTCTATTGAATATTGTATAAAATTTTGTTAAATCTGGTCAATAGGAACATGTCAAACTTGTCAAAATTTTGGTTCTGTGAAGTTCAGTACAAAAGAACAGAACAAAGTGCAAAAAAATTAAAAAACTTTTTTTCTAAAAGTTTAAAATTAATTCTGACCTTTAAATTTGATGCAACTTTGAATGTTGCACTATGTTGCATTTACAGAATTAAGAATTGAGACTCTTCAAAATTCGTCCCTTAGCATGAACAGCTTTTTAAAAATAATATTCTGGTTTTCGTTTGCAACCGTCTCCTTTAAAATAATTGTATTTGAAGATAATTTAAATTTAATATAAGAACGATAAAATTATTTGAATTTATTAAAATAGATGTTTAGAATTTTACCTTGATTCATTTTTTCATTTATGAAGCAACTTGTTTTTAGAGGTTTTTTTAAGTGCTAATATTTAAGCAAAGTTTTTACAAATCTTAAAAAGCTCTCTTGTAAAATTTTTAATTTTGTAAATTGAAGTCTTTGAAAATTAATTCTGTTTTATTTAATCTTTAAACAGCGTTTCTTAACCATTATCCGTTTAAAATATAAAAAGTGACATTAAGAATGTAATGGGTCGATTTATAAAACATTCATTTTTTTGAAATTTTATTTACAAAAATATTTAACAAGTTTCAGAATAAAAAAAGTTAAAGGAATCATACGAAAAAAAACACTATAATAAAATAAATTTTTAGAAATTTAAGTGTTAATTTTACAATTGTAATGTCCTTCACAAACAAATTTTTCGCTGTATCAAATACTTAAACTTTTACTTTTGCTAAAATTCTGCTTTTTAAAGTAAAAAAGCTCACACATAATTTAAAAAGATCTACAACTTAATTCGATATACTTTAATTAAGATTTTTTATTTCAATGTTTCCTCTCATTAGGGTTTCAAACTAAGATCTTGAACCCAGGGTGTTCAAAAAAGAATGTTCAAAATTTTGGTTTTCTGAAATTCAGTACAAAATGATAAAAAGAACAGAAAAAAATGTAAAAAAAATTTGATAACTTTTTTTCTAAAGGTTTAAGCTTAATTCTGTAAATGCAACATAGTGCAACATTCAAAGTTGCATCAAATTTAAAGGTCAGAATTAATTTTAAACTTTTAGAAAAAAAGTTTTTTAATTTTTTTGCACTTTGTTCTGTTCTTTTGTACTGAACTTCACAGAACCAAAATTTTGACAAGTTTGACATGTTCCTATTGACCAGATTTAACAAAATTTTATACAATATTCAATAGACTTAAAAAATTAATAAAACTAGTTGTCTAGAAAAATGCATCCTAGAACAGCTTCAAAAGTTACTAGAAAAATTGACAAAAATTGAATTTTTTAAAATAATTTTAAAATCTTTTGAATTTTTTATTTTTTTTTGTCAGAATGCGTTTTTTTTCCAATAATAAAAACAAGTGATTAGAAATTACCTTAATTCAAAAATTAAAATTTAATTGAGTCGATTTTTATTTAAAACTATCAATCTATAAAGAAAATTCATTTATTATTATTATTATTATTATTATTAATATTATTATTTCAATATGTTGATGCATAAAGAGAAAAAAAAACTAAATTTGTTATTTAAATTCTTAATGAATTAATAGTTAAATAATTATATTTAAAAATGTCTAATTTAATTATATTATTTCTCTAATTTCACTTTTCTAAATGTAAAACAAAAAACAAAATTTTAGCATTTTATATTTTTTTAAATAAAATATTATTTTCTCTAAAAAAAAAATCCATATAAAATTATTAAATTGTGTTGTTTTCAATAGCAAGTTTGGTGACGACCGGTTCGTTGAGTGCACAGAACCAGTATTGTTCGGATGACAACGAAGATGAGAATTTAGATGATAAAAGTAGTTTGAAATATTTAAAAATTTTTTTATTTATAATTCAAAAATAATTTCAAGCACAAAAACTTTTTTATTATTTTTTTTATTTCATTTTTATTATATTTTGTTTCATTCATATTTTATTTTTTTTTATTTTCATAATTATTTCATAAAGCAATCTTTTAATTTCATTTATTTGAGTAAAAAAAAAATAAAATTTTTCAAACTAAACTTAGAGAGGAGATTGCACCCGTGACACTCAAAGCCAAAAAGGGTGAAGAGCAATTTTTGGTAGATGAACATCCGAGGGAAATAACGACCTTGGACGAGTAGGCAAAATTGGCTCCTGTGTTCAAAAAAAATGGCACTGTTACAGCTGGAAATGCGAGTGGTATTTGTGATGGCGCAGGTGCGATTATGCTGGCTAGCGAAAAGGCTGTCAATGAGCTAAATTTGGAGCCGCTGGCCAGATTGGTCAGCTATCATGTGAGTGGTGTAGATCCGAAAATAATGGGCATCGGACCAGTGCCAGCTATTCAAGGTCTTTTGAAAAAAGCAAATATGAGTTTGGATCAAGTGGATTTGGTGGATGTGAATGAGGCTTTTTCGACTCAGTTTGTTGCTGTGCAGCGAGCTTTGGGTCTGGATGGCGACAAGACTAATGTTAATGGTGAAGCAGTGGCTTTGGGACGTCCATTGGCTGGATCGCGCATCACTGCCAATCTAGTCTATGAGCTAAAGCGTAGAGCCGCTAGATATGCTGTTGGCAGTGCTTGTATAGGCGGTGGTCGAGGTATTGCTTTGTTACTTGAGAGAGTTTAGAGATAGAAAAATATTTTTATGAATTTTTTTATTTGGTTTTTTTTTTTTTTTAATTCGAATAAAATAAAATTGGTTAAATAAAAATTTGGTATGTTCTATTGTGTTTTATTGATGAACACCATCTTTCATCGCGTTGTTCCATCCTCTCTCGGTGCTGCTCGATGTGGTATTTTTGAACTGAACTGATATTGTCGCCTGGACTGTAGCGGATGTCTTAACAACATCGAGCAAAAACTCCATCTGCCAATTGTCCAAGTCCTGTTTTGTTTTGGCTGTCTTGTTATCTTGTCTAAAAAATTTTCTCAATCTGTCAATGCGAATCTGCGGATTCAGCTTGGTGATGGCGTCCAGGTCCTTTTTCATGGCAAAGTCTTTTTCAAATCTTTTCAAAAGGACAGTTCCTGTTGACAAGCAGAGCTCGGGCACCAGCAAAATTGGTCTCACCGGCTCGTTGGCATTTTTGGCTCGATTTTTATCTCTTTCTTTTGCCAAATAATTTGAATAAAATTTTTTGACTTTAATTTTTTGAATATTCAAATTTTTATTTTTTTTTTTTAGAGTGTGTGTTTTAAAAACACAATATAAATAGTTATGTATAGTGGTTCTGTGATAAAATTAAAAGACATAACTTTTGTTCTTTCAAATATTTCTTAAATATTCATGCTCCTCGTTTTTTTTTTAAAGTTAGCTTGGGCCTCGTGTTCGGTCTCGCTAGAATTTCTAAATAAAATTGAATTTTTTGTGAAATTTTTTATTTAAAGTTTATGTAAAAAGTGAAGGATGTTGCATCTCCATTCCTCCATAATAATAATTTCATTTTATATTTTCAATTTATTGTTTTTGTAAATTAAAAAAGAAGAAGCCAATTTTAAGTTCAAAATGGAAAAAAAAAACAGAAATTAGCAAATGAGAAGAAATTTATGCATTATAAACTGAATTTAAATTGCATAGTTAATTTAAATAACCAACGCCAAAGATCAGACACGAATAAATAGATTTAAGATTAGAATTTTTATGCTATGAAAAGTAATAAATAAAAAATGTTTGTATCTTTCAAAACTAAAAATAAAATAAAATAATTACTAATAGGGTCTTGTCAAAATGAAGAACTCCTGTTCGACAAATTTACCTGAATTTTTTTCCTAAAATAATATGCATTATTCTTAATTTCACCGATTGACGAGAATAATCCAAAAATAATTAAGAAATCTGACGTTTTGTGCGGTTGTACTATTCGTAGATACTAATTTTTTCACTAAACCAAAATGATACTTTTTTCGCTAGTAAAAAAAGTATACTTTTCAATGAGACTAAAAAGAATATTTTTTTCACTTATCAAAATTTAACACTTACAGTAGTGAATAAATTTGTCTTTTTCATTTTGGTCAAGCTCTGTTGAGAAACTTCACAAGACTTGGGTTCAAAAATGACTGAGAGAATGATGTCGAAGTTAATACATGATTTGGCCGTTAATACATGATTTATTCTGTCTTTCTGTAATTCATTGTTCAGCTTTATAGAAACAAACAAAAAGAGCAAAATTCAGATGAAAAAGAGCCTGAGCCAGATAGTGATGATGAGGATGAAGACTTAGTGGACAGTTCTGACGAAAAGGATTAACATTTTCACAAAACAAAATTATTAACAAGAAAATGATAAATACTAATTTTGTGGACTTTTTTTGATTTGTAAAATTGATCTAAGCACTTTGAAGATTAAATCACCAATGCCATAAGCGCTAATTGCCAACACTATATTTTACTTTTTCTGGTAAATAGCCAAATTTTTGCCAAAAATAGAGTAAAATTTTAGACAATTTTTTAATTTTAAATTTGTTCAGAAGTGCTTATATAATTTAAAACAAAAAATTGTTTATTACCATTGTATTGATTCGTCATTTTCAAATTAATTTACATTCTTTGGGAAATAGGTAAATAATATTTTTTACACCAAAATAAATTCTTTGTTAATAACAGTTCTAAAGATTCAATCAAAAAATCGAATTTTACAATCGTTCAATAGTACGGTTCATACTACTTTTTTCACTACTACTTTTTTCGTTAGTGCAAAAAGTAGTAGTGAAAATTTAGAATCTTTTTGTTGTCTCATTTAAAAGTATCTTTTTTGCGTCCCCTAAAATAGTATAAAATTTTCACTAATAGAAAAAGACAAATTGAATAATTGATGTGTTTATGATTATGGGTAAGATTGTCAGAATCAAAAATATCAGAGTCAAATTGTCAGAAGAAAAAAAGTAAGAAATAAAAATGTCATTTATGATCGTAAATAAAATCGTAAATAGAATTGCATTTGACTTTTTAAACTTCGATAAAAATTTTTATTATTGATGTTCATTAACTTTTAAATTAGGATTCAATTTAATTTAATTAATATTCAATTGTCAGTTAGTTTTAAAAAAAAAACGTTTTATCCTCCAATAAGAAAAAAGTAAAAACAAAAATCAGGATTGGTTTGAAATTTTTATTTCTGACAATTTTGATTTTTTTATGTTCTGACTTTTTTTTTCTGACAATTTTACTCTGATATTTTTGATTCTGACAATCTTAACCATCTCCGTGTTTATTTAATATTTTGATAAATGTAAAAATAAAATTAAATCCTCTAAGGCTATTTTAAGTAAAAAAAATTCTAAACTACGTCCTTTTCGTCAGAACTGTCCACTAAGTCTTCATCCTCATCATCACTATCTGGCTCAGGCTCTTTTTCATCTGAATTTTGCTCTTTTTGTTTGTTTCTATAAAGCTGAACAATGACATAACGTTCTTTGTTTAAACACCACCTTCAAGGCTATTGTTTGTGCGTGGACCAACCGTCTCATAATGGTTCCATAATTCAATTGGAAACGAACCTTCAAAATATATGTTTACATAATAGTCTAAAAATTCTTTTAACTTAATGTTCCTGTGTGTTTCAGCAAAGACTGGTTGAACTCCAAAATCAAATCAAAATGATCACTTAAAGCATTTTGGGGAATTACAGAAAGACAGAATAAATCATGTATTAACGGCCAAATCATGTATTAACTTCGACATCATTCTCTCAGTCATTTTTGAACCCAAGTCTTGTGAAGTTTCTCAACAGAGCTTGACCAAAATGAAAAAGACAAATTTATTCACTACTGTAAGTGTTAAATTTTGATAAGTGAAAAAAATATTCTTTTTAGTCTCATTGAAAAGTATACTTTTTTTACTAGCGAAAAAAGTATCATTTTGGTTTAGTGAAAAAATTAGTATCTACGAATAGTACAACCGCACAAAACGTCAGATTTCTTAATTATTTTTGGATTATTCTCGTCAATCGGTGAAATTAAGAATAATGCATATTATTTTAGGAAAAAAATTCAGGTAAATTTGTCGAACAGGAGTTCTTCATTTTGACAAGACCCTATTAGTAATTATTTTATTTTATTTTTAGTTTTGAAAGATACAAACATTTTTTATTTATTACTTTTCATAGCATAAAAATTCTAATCTTAAATCTATTTATTCGTGTCTGATCTTTGGCGTTGGTTATTTAAATTAACTATGCAATTTAAATTCAGTTTATAATGCATAAATTTCTTCTCATTTGCTAATTTCTGTTTTTTTTTTCCATTTTGAACTTAAAATTGGCTTCTTCTTTTTTAATTTACAAAAACAATAAATTGAAAATATAAAATGAAATTATTATTATGGAGGAATGGAGATGCAACATCCTTCACTTTTTACATAAACTTTAAATAAAAAATTTCACAAAAAATTCAATTTTATTTAGAAATTCTAGCGAGACCGAACACGAGGCCCAAGCTAACTTTAAAAAAAAACGAGGAGCATGAATATTTAAGAAATATTTGAAAGAACAAAAGTTATGTCTTTTAATTTTATCACAGAACCACTATACATAACTATTTATATTGTGTTTTTAAAACACACACTCTAAAAAAAAAAAATAAAAATTTGAATATTCAAAAAATTAAAGTCAAAAAATTTTATTCAAATTATTTGGCAAAAGAAAGAGATAAAAATCGAGCCAAAAATGCCAACGAGCCGGTGAGACCAATTTTGCTGGTGCCCGAGCTCTGCTTGTCAACAGGAACTGTCCTTTTGAAAAGATTTGAAAAAGACTTTGCCATGAAAAAGGACCTGGACGCCATCACCAAGCTGAATCCGCAGATTCGCATTGACAGATTGAGAAAATTTTTTAGACAAGATAACAAGACAGCCAAAACAAAACAGGACTTGGACAATTGGCAGATGGAGTTTTTGCTCGATGTTGTTAAGACATCCGCTACAGTCCAGGCGACAATATCAGTTCAGTTCAAAAATACCACATCGAGCAGCACCGAGAGAGGATGGAACAACGCGATGAAAGATGGTGTTCATCAATAAAACACAATAGAACATACCAAATTTTTATTTAACCAATTTTATTTTATTCGAATTAAAAAAAAAAAAAAACCAAATAAAAAAATTCATAAAAATATTTTTCTATCTCTAAACTCTCTCAAGTAACAAAGCAATACCTCGACCACCGCCTATACAAGCACTGCCAACAGCATATCTAGCGGCTCTACGCTTTAGCTCATAGACTAGATTGGCAGTGATGCGCGATCCAGCCAATGGACGTCCCAAAGCCACTGCTTCACCATTAACATTAGTCTTGTCGCCATCCAGACCCAAAGCTCGCTGCACAGCAACAAACTGAGTCGAAAAAGCCTCATTCACATCCACCAAATCCACTTGATCCAAACTCATATTTGCTTTTTTCAAAAGACCTTGAATAGCTGGCACTGGTCCGATGCCCATTATTTTCGGATCTACACCACTCACATGATAGCTGACCAATCTGGCCAGCGGCTCCAAATTTAGCTCATTGACAGCCTTTTCGCTAGCCAGCATAATCGCACCTGCGCCATCACAAATACCACTCGCATTTCCAGCTGTAACAGTGCCATTTTTTTTGAACACAGGAGCCAATTTTGCCTACTCGTCCAAGGTCGTTATTTCCCTCGGATGTTCATCTACCAAAAATTGCTCTTCACCCTTTTTGGCTTTGAGTGTCACGGGTGCAATCTCCTCTCTAAGTTTAGTTTGAAAAATTTTATTTTTTTTTTACTCAAATAAATGAAATTAAAAGATTGCTTTATGAAATAATTATGAAAATAAAAAAAAATAAAATATGAATGAAACAAAATATAATAAAAATGAAATAAAAAAAATAATAAAAAGTTTTTGTGCTTGAAATTATTTTTGAATTATAAATAAAAAAATTTTTAAATATTTCAAACTACTTTTATCATCTAAATTCTCATCTTCGTTGTCATCCGAACAATACTGGTTCTGTGCACTCAACGAACCGGTCGTCACCAAACTTGCTATTGAAAACAACACAATTTAATAATTTTATATGGATTTTTTTTTTAGAGAAAATTATATTTCATTTAAAAAAATATAAAATGCTAAAATTTTGTTTTTTGTTTTACATTTAGAAAAGTGAAATTAGAGAAATAATATAATTAAATTAGACATTTTTAAATATAATTATTTAACTATTAATTCATTAAGAATTTAAATAACAAATTTAGTTTTTTTTTCTCTTTATGCATCAACATATTGAAATAATAATATTAATAATAATAATAATAATAATAAATGAATTTTCTTTATAGATTGATAGTTTTTTTAGTTTAAAATAAAAATCGACTCAATTAAATTTTAATTTTTGAATTAAGGTAATTTCTAATCACTTGTTTTTATTATTGGAAAAAAACGCATTCTGACAAAAAAAAATAAAAAATTCAAAAGATTTTAAAATTATTTTAAAAAATTCAATTTTTGTCAATTTTTCTAGTAACTTTTGAAGCTGTTCTAGGATGCATTTTTCTAGACAACTAGTTTTATTAATTTTTTAAGTCTATTGAATATTGTATAAAATTTTGTTAAATCTGGTCAATAGGAACATGTCAAACTTGTCAAAATTTTGGTTCTGTGAAGTTCAGTACAAAAGAACAGAACAAAGTGCAAAAAAATTAAAAAACTTTTTTTCTAAAAGTTTAAAATTAATTCTGACCTTTAAATTTGATGCAACTTTGAATGTTGCACTATGTTGCATTTACAGAATTAAGCTTAAACCTTTAGAAAAAAAGTTATCAAATTTTTTTTACATTTTTTTCTGTTCTTTTTATCATTTTGTACTGAATTTCAGAAAACCAAAATTTTGAACATTCTTTTTTGAACACCCTGGGTTCAAGATCTTAGTTTAAACCCTAATGAGAGGAAACATTGAAATAAAAAATCTTAATTAAAGTATATCGAATTAAGTTGTAGATCTTTTTAAATTATGTGTGAGCTTTTTTACTTTAAAAAGCAGAATTTTAGCAAAAGTAAAAGTTTAAGTATTTGATACAGCGAAAAATTTGTTTGTGAAGGACATAACAATTGTAAAATTAACACTTAAATTTCTAAAAATTTATTTTATTATAGTGTTTTTTTTCGTATGATTCCTTTAACTTTTTTTATTCTGAAACTTGTTAAATATTTTTGTAAATAAAATTTCAAAAAAATGAATGTTTTATAAATCGACCCATTACATTCTTAATGTCACTTTTTATATTTTAAACGGATAATGGTTAAGAAACGCTGTTTAAAGATTAAATAAAACAGAATTAATTTTCAAAGACTTCAATTTACAAAATTAAAAATTTTACAAGAGAGCTTTTTAAGATTTGTAAAAACTTTGCTTAAATATTAGCACTTAAAAAAACCTCTAAAAACAAGTTGCTTCATAAATGAAAAAATGAATCAAGGTAAAATTCTAAACATCTATTTTAATAAATTCAAATAATTTTATCGTTCTTATATTAAATTTAAATTATCTTCAAATACAATTATTTTAAAGGAGACGGTTGCAAACGAAAACCAGAATATTATTTTTAAAAAGCTGTTCATGCTAAGGGACGACTTTTGAAGAGTCTCAATTCTTAATTCTGTAAATGCAACATAGTGCAACATTCAAAGTTGCATCAAATTTAAAGGTCAGAATTAATTTTAAACTTTTAGAAAAAAAGTTTTTTAATTTTTTTGCACTTTGTTCTGTTCTTTTGTACTGAACTTCACAGAACCAAAATTTTGACAAGTTTGACATGTTCCTATTGACCAGATTTAACAAAATTTTATACAATATTCAATAGACTTAAAAAATTAATAAAACTAGTTGTCTAGAAAAATGCATCCTAGAACAGCTTCAAAAGTTACTAGAAAAATTGACAAAAATTGAATTTTTTAAAATAATTTTAAAATCTTTTGAATTTTTTATTTTTTTTTGTCAGAATGCGTTTTTTTCCAATAATAAAAACAAGTGATTAGAAATTACCTTTATTCAAAAATTAAAATTTAATTGAGTCGATTTTTATTTTAAACTAAAAAAACTATCAATCTATAAAGAAAATTCATTTATTATTATTATTATTATTATTAATATTATTATTTCAATATGTTGATGCATAAAGAGAAAAAAAAACTAAATTTGTTATTTAAATTCTTAATGAATTAATAGTTAAATAATTATATTTAAAAATGTCTAATTTAATTATATTATTTCTCTAATTTCACTTTTCTAAATGTAAAACAAAAAACAAAATTTTAGCATTTTATATTTTTTTAAATGAAATATAATTTTCTCTAAAAAAAAAATCCATATAAAATTATTAAATTGTGTTGTTTTCAATAGCAAGTTTGGTGACGACCGGTTCGTTGAGTGCACAGAACCAGTATTGTTCGGATGACAACGAAGATGAGAATTTAGATGATAAAAGTAGTTTGAAATATTTAAAAATTTTTTTATTTATAATTCAAAAATAATTTCAAGCACAAAAACTTTTTTATTATTTTTTTTATTTCATTTTTATTATATTTTGTTTCATTCATATTTTATTTTTTTTTATTTTCATAATTATTTCATAAAGCAATCTTTTAATTTCATTTATTTGAGTAAAAAAAAAATAAAATTTTTCAAACTAAACTTAGAGAGGAGATTGCACCCGTGACACTCAAAGCCAAAAAGGGTGAAGAGCAATTTTTGGTAGATGAACATCCGAGGGAAATAACGACCTTGGACGAGTAGGCAAAATTGGCTCCTGTGTTCAAAAAAAATGGCACTGTTACAGCTGGAAATGCGAGTGGTATTTGTGATGGCGCAGGTGCGATTATGCTGGCTAGCGAAAAGGCTGTCAATGAGCTAAATTTGGAGCCGCTGGCCAGATTGGTCAGCTATCATGTGAGTGGTGTAGATCCGAAAATAATGGGCATCGGACCAGTACCAGCTATTCAAGGTCTTTTGAAAAAAGCAAATATGAGTTTGGATCAAGTGGATTTGGTGGATGTGAATGAGGCTTTTTCGACTCAGTTTGTTGCTGTGCAGCGAGCTTTGGGTCTGGATGGCGACAAGACTAATGTTAATGGTGAAGCAGTGGCTTTGGGACGTCCATTGGCTGGATCGCGCATCACTGCCAATCTAGTCTATGAGCTAAAGCGTAGAGCCGCTAGATATGCTGTTGGCAGTGCTTGTATAGGCGGTGGTCGAGGTATTGCTTTGTTACTTGAGAGAGTTTAGAGATAGAAAAATATTTTTATGAATTTTTTTATTTGGTTTTTTTTTTTTTTAATTCGAATAAAATAAAATTAGTTAAATAAAAATTTGGTATGTTCTATTGTGTTTTATTGATGAACACCATCTTTCATCGCGTTGTTCCATCCTCTCTCGGTGCTGCTCGATGTGGTATTTTTGAACTGAACTGATATTGTCGCCTGGACTGTAGCGGATGTCTTAACAACATCGAGCAGAAACTCCATCTGCCAATTGTCCAAGTCCTGTTTTGTTTTGGCTGTCTTGTTATCTTGTCTAAAAAAATTTCTCAATCTGTCAATGCGAATCTGCGGATTCAGCTTGGTGATGGCGTCCAGGTCCTTTTTCATGGCAAAGTCTTTTTCAAATCTTTTCAAAAGGACAGTTCCTGTTGACAAGCAGAGCTCGGGCACCAGCAAAATTGGTCTCACCGGCTCGTTGGCATTTTTGGCTCGATTTTTATCTCTTTCTTTTGCCAAATAATTTGAATAAAATTTTTTGACTTTAATTTTTTGAATATTCAAATTTTTATTTTTTTTTTTTAGAGTGTGTGTTTTAAAAACACAATATAAATAGTTATGTATAGTGGTTCTGTGATAAAATTAAAAGACATAACTTTTGTTCTTTCAAACATTTCTTAAATATTCATGCTCCTCGTTTTTTTTTAAAGTTAGCTTGGGCCTCGTGTTCGGTCTCGCTAGAATTTCTAAATAAAATTGAATTTTTTGTGAAATTTTTTATTTAAAGTTTATGTAAAAAGTGAAGGATGTTGCATCTCCATTCCTCCATAATAATAATTTCATTTTATATTTTCAATTTATTGTTTTTGTAAATTAAAAAAGAAGAAGCCAATTTTAAGTTCAAAATGGAAAAAAAAACCAGAAATTAGCAAATGAGAAGAAATTTATGCATTATAAACTGAATTTAAATTGCATAGTTAATTTAAATAACCAACGCCAAAGATCAGACACGAATAAATAGATTTAAGATTAGAATTTTTATGCTATGAAAAGTAATAAATAAAAAATGTTTGTATCTTTCAAAACTAAAAATAAAATAAAATAATTACTAATAGGGTCTTGTCAAAATGAAGAACTCCTGTTCGACAAATTTACCTGAATTTTTTTCCTAAAATAATATGCATTATTCTTAATTTCACCGATTGACGAGAATAATCCAAAAATAATTAAGAAATCTGACGTTTTGTGCGGTTGTACTATTCGTAGATACTAATTTTTTCACTAAACCAAAATGATACTTTTTTCGCTAGTAAAAAAAGTATACTTTTCAATGAGACTAAAAAGAATATTTTTTTCACTTATCAAAATTTAACACTTACAGTAGTGAATAAATTTGTCTTTTTCATTTTGGTCAAGCTCTGTTGAGAAACTTCACAAGACTTGGGTTCAAAAATGACTGAGAGAATGATGTCGAAGTTAATACATGATTTGGCCGTTAATACATGATTTATTCTGTCTTTCTGTAATTCCCCAAAATGCTTTAAGTGATCATTTTGATTTGATTTTGGAGTTCAACCAGTCTTTGCTGAAACACACAGGAACATTAAGTTAAAAGAATTTTTAGACTATTATGTAAACATATATTTTGAAGGTTCGTTTCCAATTGAATTATGGAACCATTATGAGACGGTTGGTCCACGCACAAACAATAGCCTTGAAGGTGGTGTTTAAACAAAGAACGTTATGTCATTGTTCAGCTTTATAGAAACAAACAAAAAGAGCAAAATTCAGATGAAAAAGAGCCTGAGCCAGATAGTGATGATGAGGATGAAGACTTAGTGGACAGTTCTGACGAAAAGGACGTAGTTTAGAATTTTTTTTACTTAAAATAGCCTTAGAGGATTTAATTTTATTTTTACATTTATCAAAATATTAAATAAACACGGAGATGGTTAAGATTGTCAGAATCAAAAATATCAGAGTAAAATTGTCAGAAAAAAAAAGTCAGAACATAAAAAAATCAAAATTGTCAGAAATAAAAATTTCAAACCAATCCTGATTTTTGTTTTTACTTTTTTCTTATTGGAGGATAAAACGTTTTTTTTTTAAAACTAACTGACAATTGAATATTAATTAAATTAAATTGAATCCTAATTTAAAAGTTAATGAACATCAATAATAAAAATTTTTATCGAAGTTTAAAAAGTCAAATGCAATTCTATTTACGATTTTATTTACGATCATAAATGACATTTTTATTTCTTACTTTTTTTCTTCTGACAATTTGACTCTGATATTTTTGATTCTGACAATCTTACCCATAATCATAAACACATCAATTATTCAATTTGTCTTTTTCTATTAGTGAAAATTTTATACTATTTTAGGGGACGCAAAAAAGATACTTTTTTCGCTAGTGAAAAAAGTATACTTTTAAATGAGACAACAAAAAGATTCTAAATTTTCACTACTACTTTTTGCACTAACGAAAAAAGTAGTAGTGAAAAAAGTAGTATGAACCGTACTATTGAACGATTGTAAAATTCGATTTTTTGATTGAATCTTTAGAACTGTTATTAACAAAGAATTTATTTTGGTGTAAAAAATATTATTTACCTATTTCCCAAAGAATGTAAATTAATTTGAAAATGACGAATCAATACAATGGTAATAAACAATTTTTTGTTTTAAATTATATAAGCACTTCTGAACAAATTTTAAATTAAAAAATTGTCTAAAATTTTACTCTATTTTTGGCAAAAATTTGGCTATTTACCAGAAAAAGTAAAATATAGTGTTGGCAATTAGCGCTTATGGCATTGGTGATTTAATCTTCAAAATGCTTAGATCAATTTTACAAATCAAAAAAGTCCACAAAATTAGTATTTATCATTTTCTTGTTAATAATTTTGTTTTGTGAAAATGTTAATCCTTTTCGTCAGAACTGTCCACTAAGTCTTCATCCTCATCATCACTATCTGGCTCAGGCTCTTTTTCATCTGAATTTTGCTCTTTTTGTTTGTTTCTTTAAAGCTGAACAATGAATTACAGAAAGACAGAATAAATCATGTATTAACGGCCAAATCATGTATTAACTTCGACATCATTCTCTCAGTCATTTTTGAACCCAAGTCTTGTGAAGTTTCTCAACAGAGCTTGACCAAAATGAAAAAGACAAATTTATTCACTACTGTAAGTGTTAAATTTTGATAAGTGAAAAAAATATTCTTTTTAGTCTCATTGAAAAGTATACTTTTTTTACTAGCGAAAAAAGTATCATTTTGGTTTAGTGAAAAAATTAGTATCTACGAATAGTACAACCGCACAAAACGTCAGATTTCTTAATTATTTTTGGATTATTCTCGTCAATCGGTGAAATTAAGAATAATGCATATTATTTTAGGAAAAAAATTCAGGTAAATTTGTCGAACAGGAGTTCTTCATTTTGACAAGACCCTATTAGTAATTATTTTATTTTATTTTTAGTTTTGAAAGATACAAACATTTTTTATTTATTACTTTTCATAGCATAAAAATTCTAATCTTAAATCTATTTATTCGTGTCTGATCTTTGGCGTTGGTTATTTAAATTAACTATGCAATTTAAATTCAGTTTATAATGCATAAATTTCTTCTCATTTGCTAATTTCTGGTTTTTTTTTTCCATTTTGAACTTAAAATTGGCTTCTTCTTTTTTAATTTACAAAAACAATAAATTGAAAATATAAAATGAAATTATTATTATGGAGGAATGGAGATGCAACATCCTTCACTTTTTACATAAACTTTAAATAAAAAATTTCACAAAAAATTCAATTTTATTTAGAAATTCTAGCGAGACCGAACACGAGGCCCAAGCTAACTTTAAAAAAAAACGAGGAGCATGAATATTTAAGAAATGTTTGAAAGAACAAAAGTTATGTCTTTTAATTTTATCACAGAACCACTATACATAACTATTTATATTGTGTTTTTAAAACACACACTCTAAAAAAAAAAAATAAAAATTTGAATATTCAAAAAATTAAAGTCAAAAAATTTTATTCAAATTATTTGGCAAAAGAAAGAGATAAAAATCGAGCCAAAAATGCCAACGAGCCGGTGAGACCAATTTTGCTGGTGCCCGAGCTCTGCTTGTCAACAGGAACTGTCCTTTTGAAAAGATTTGAAAAAGACTTTGCCATGAAAAAGGACCTGGACGCCATCACCAAGCTGAATCCGCAGATTCGCATTGACAGATTGAGAAATTTTTTTAGACAAGATAACAAGACAGCCAAAACAAAACAGGACTTGGACAATTGGCAGATGGAGTTTCTGCTCGATGTTGTTAAGACATCCGCTACAGTCCAGGCGACAATATCAGTTCAGTTCAAAAATACCACATCGAGCAGCACCGAGAGAGGATGGAACAACGCGATGAAAGATGGTGTTCATCAATAAAACACAATAGAACATACCAAATTTTTATTTAACTAATTTTATTTTATTCGAATTAAAAAAAACCAAATAAAAAAATTCATAAAAATATTTTTCTATCTCTAAACTCTCTCAAGTAACAAAGCAATACCTCGACCACCGCCTATACAAGCACTGCCAACAGCATATCTAGCGGCTCTACGCTTTAGCTCATAGACTAGATTGGCAGTGATGCGCGATCCAGCCAATGGACGTCCCAAAGCCACTGCTTCACCATTAACATTAGTCTTGTCGCCATCCAGACCCAAAGCTCGCTGCACAGCAACAAACTGAGTCGAAAAAGCCTCATTTACATCCACCAAATCCACTTGATCCAAACTCATATTTGCTTTTTTCAAAAGACCTTGAATAGCTGGTACTGGTCCGATGCCCATTATTTTCGGATCTACACCACTCACATGATAGCTGACCAATCTGGCCAGCGGCTCCAAATTTAGCTCATTGACAGCCTTTTCGCTAGCCAGCATAATCGCACCTGCGCCATCACAAATACCACTCGCATTTCCAGCTGTAACAGTGCCATTTTTTTTGAACACAGGAGCCAATTTTGCCTACTCGTCCAAGGTCGTTATTTCCCTCGGATGTTCATCTACCAAAAATTGCTCTTCACCCTTTTTGGCTTTGAGTGTCACGGGTGCAATCTCCTCTCTAAGTTTAGTTTGAAAAATTTTATTTTTTTTTTACTCAAATAAATGAAATTAAAAGATTGCTTTATGAAATAATTATGAAAATAAAAAAAAATAAAATATGAATGAAACAAAATATAATAAAAATGAAATAAAAAAAATAATAAAAAAGTTTTTGTGCTTGAAATTATTTTTGAATTATAAATAAAAAAATTTTTAAATATTTCAAACTACTTTTATCATCTAAATTCTCATCTTCGTTGTCATCCGAACAATACTGGTTCTGTGCACTCAACGAACCGGTCGTCACCAAACTTGCTATTGAAAACAACACAATTTAATAATTTTATATGGATTTTTTTTTTAGAGAAAATAATATTTTATTTAAAAAAATATAAAATGCTAAAATTTTGTTTTTTGTTTTACATTTAGAAAAGTGAAATTAGAGAAATAATATAATTAAATTAGACATTTTTAAATATAATTATTTAACTATTAATTCATTAAGAATTTATATAACAAATTTAGTTTTTTTTTCTCTTTATGCATCAACATATTGAAATAATAATATTAATAATAATAATAATAATAATAAATGAATTTTCTTTATAGATTGATAGTTTTTTTAGTTTAAAATAAAAATCGACTCAATAAAATTTTAATTTTTTGAATAAAGGTAATTTCTAATCACTTGTTTTTATTATTGGAAAAAAACGCATTCTGACAAAAAAAAATAAAAAATTCAAAAGATTTTAAAATTATTTTAAAAAATTCAATTTTTGTCAATTTTTCTAGTAACTTTTGAAGCTGTTCTAGGATGCATTTTTCTAGACAACTAGTTTTATTAATTTTTTAAGTCTATTGAATATTGTATAAAATTTTGTTAAATCTGGTCAATAGGAACATGTCAAACTTGTCAAAATTTTGGTTCTGTGAAGTTCAGTACAAAAGAACAGAACAAAGTGCAAAAAAATTAAAAAACTTTTTTTCTAAAAGTTTAAAATTAATTCTGACCTTTAAATTTGATGCAACTTTGAATGTTGCACTATGTTGCATTTACAGAATTAAGCTTAAACCTTTAGAAAAAAAGTTATCAAATTTTTTTTACATTTTTTTCTGTTCTTTTTATCATTTTGTACTGAATTTCAGAAAACCAAAATTTTGAACATTCTTTTTTGAACACCCTGGGTTCAAGATCTTAGTTTAAACCCTAATGAGAGGAAACATTGAAATAAAAAATCTTAATTAAAGTATATCGAATTAAGTTGTAGATCTTTTTAAATTATGTGTGAGCTTTTTTACTTTAAAAAGCAGAATTTTAGCAAAAGTAAAAGTTTAAGTATTTGATACAGCGAAAAATTTGTTTGTGAAGGACATAACAATTGTAAAATTAACACTTAAATTTCTAAAAATTTATTTTATTATAGTGTTTTTTTTCGTATGATTCCTTTAACTTTTTTTATTCTGAAACTTGTTAAATATTTTTGTAAATAAAATTTCAAAAAAATGAATGTTTTATAAATCGACCCATTACATTCTTAATGTCACTTTTTATATTTTAAACGGTTAATGGTTAAGAAACGCTGTTTAAAGATTAAATAAAACAGAATTAATTTTCAAAGACTTCAATTTACAAAATTAAAAATTTTACAAGAGAGCTTTTTAAGATTTGTAAAAACTTTGCTTAAATATTTGCACTTAAAAAAAACTCTAAAAACAAGTTGCTTCATAAATGAAAAAATGAATCAAGGTAAAATTCTAAACATCTATTTTAATAAATTCAAATAATTTTATCGTTCTTATATTAAATTTAAATTATCTTCAAATACAATTATTTTAAAGGAGACGGTTGCAAACGAAAACCAGAATATTATTTTTAAAAAGCTGTTCATGCTAAGGGACGACTTTTGAAGAGTCTCAAAGAAAGAGTGGTTGATTTAAGAAACGCATGGTGTTTTAATTTAATTTGATTTTTATTTTCTTAATTGTTATTTCGATTATTTTCGATTTTGAATTTTTTTATATTACTTTATGACAAATTTTTCAAAAAATAAAATATTTTAATAAAGATATTTCATTTAGTAAAAAAGGACAAACATTAAAACCATCAACAAGTTAATATTAAAAAAAAGAGATATTTTGAATTTTATCTTGTTTTATTTCATCAAATAAAAATTTGATTGAAAAATGCAATAAATTGCAGAGTTTTACTATTTACAGAATCATTTTTAAACAATTAGGAAAAAATTATAAAAAGTTAAGAAAATAAGAAAAGTAAAGAAAATGAAAGTGAAATATTTTTAAAATTAAAAAAAAATTGATAATTTTCAATATTAATTTTATTGCTTAAAAAATGGTAAAAACATTTGAAATTTAGCGTGTTTTTCTATTCTTTTGATTACCAAAATTTATAGTTACCAAGTTTAGCCGAACTCCCTTTTTTTCGTTTGAATATTTCACAACCATTTTGCTCGAAAACTTCAAAAATAGTCAACCAATTTCCCCGAATTTTTTTAGTCATCCCTTTACCTCTGGCAGTTAATTGTGTGAGGTCCAAAGGGGTTAAAGTAGTTAAACCGATTACACCTAGAATTGAATATAATTAAATCTAAATTTAACCCTAAATGAAGAATTTTAACCTCTTTTACCCATTTAACCCATTAAAGAATAATTTTTTTTAATTTTTCAATAAATTTATTAAGTATTAATGCAATTAATACGTAATTTTGAACTGTATCAACGTGATAAGTTCCTATATTTTGAAGTAATTCAGCTATTTTTTTTCGATTTATTCCAGCAAGCTTCATTGAGATAAAAATAGCTGAAGCATATTTTCGTTCGATAAATGGATTTCAATTATTTGAACGTAAACTTTCCAAAACAATATCTAGATGAGGAAAATCAAGTTATTCAATCGAAAAAAGTTCAAATAGTTCAGTTAAGTTCATATATTATATAAAACATCATTTATTTAATAATTTTTATTATTAAATATTTTCTTAAGATCGGAAACACTATCAAGTTATTTAGATTTTTATTTAGTTATAAAAAAGAGATTCTTTTTAATTTTATTTATACTATATAATTACAATATTTTTAAATATGTTCCTGATAAAATAGGACTCCAGATTTTATAATAAAAATTTTTACCACAAATAAAGATAATTTTTTTACCAATCTATGATGGAGGTTAAAAAGACCCAATTTTTTGAGCACATTATTGACTACATTAGGTTCATTTGAATCGAATGAAATTTTCAAAAATTTGTAAAGGCATAAAAAATAGCAATTTGCCAATTTTAGCATCGCTTTGTTCGAAAAATATATAATAATAGACGAGCAATAGTTTATTTTTTTTATTATTTTATAATTTTATAAATTTGTTATAATTTGAAAAATTCATGTAACTTTTTCAAATTGAAATTAGAAAATCAACTGCCAATTTGATTGTCAGATAGACAAATGTCTTTTTTAATTATCGTTTAAATAATTAAATAAATCAATAAAGTTCTTCAATCGAAAAAAGTTCTCGATTTTTATCATTGTCAGTGGAATGAATGATACCATGCTTATTGTAAACTCTGATAGTTTGGACTAGTGATAGTGACTAGTTAATTTTTTCTTCTTATTTTGAGCCTTTAAGCATTAAAAAGAGAAGCTTTTTAGTATTTTATTTTGAAATAAATCATTATTTAAAAATTGTTTTTTTTTTGTCAACTGAATCTTAATAAAAAACTAAACTCAATGAGCGTCCTCGATTACCCAGAAAAGGTTGAAATTATCTTTTGGAAGTTTCATCGCCCAAAATATCGAAATTGACCCTTATGATGAGGGGTCTTGGGAACCATAAGGCGGCTTATAGGTTGGACTAAATTTTTTTCCAAATGAAAGCTGAGGGCAAACAACATAAAAAACATCTGTCCTTCACTTAAAATAATTTTTTCTAAAAGAATTTGTATTTATACTGCCTTGCACTATATGTTTTTAAAATTTTAGTCATATATTTTTAAAAAAATGATAAAAAATACCTATTTTTTAAATCTGAATCATTAATCTCCGTTTGTACTTTGAGATTAAAAAATAAAATAAAATTATAAAAAAATGAAAATAATAAAGATTTACCGATAAACTAAAGAATTAAAAAATTTATATAAAATTAATTTCGCCAAAAAATAATTTTTCTTAAATCATCTTCAATTGCAAATCATGATAAAATTTTTAATTCAATAAATGTCAAATTATTTCTTCTGTTTAACATTTTTCACTGAGCCTAAAAGAAAAAAAATCCAAAAAAAGAATAGACTTTATTGATAAAGAGAATTCAGACAAAGTAAAATTCAAAATATCTTTAATAAATACCAATAAATTAAATTTGCTACATCCATCCTTTTTTATTATTTTACATATAAATATTAATTTCAATTTTTGTTAGATTTAAATAAAAAATAATTTGGTGTAGTGGTTTAAATTGAAGAATTTTATTTCTCTGAACACCGGTAAAATACCAAGAATTTCTTAAATCAAACAAGATCGTTATTTAACACCCCGATCTGGAGTCCTATTTTATCAGGAACATAGGAACTTGATAGTGTTTCCGATCTTAAGAAAATATTTAATAATAAAAATTATTAAATAAATGATGTTTTATATAATATATGAACTTAACTGAACTATTTGAACTTTTTTCGATTGAATAACTTGATTTTCCTCATCTAGATATTGTTTTGGAAAGTTTACGTTCAAATAATTGAAATCCATTTATCGAACGAAAATATGCTTCAGCTATTTTTATCTCAATGAAGCTTGCTGGAATAAATCGAAAAAAAATAGCTGAATTACTTCAAAATATAGGAACTTATCACGTTGATACAGTTCAAAATTACGTATTAATTGCATTAATACTTAATAAATTTATTGAAAAATTAAAAAAAATTATTCTTTAATGGGTTAAATGGGTAAAAGAGGTTAAAATTCTTCATTTAGGGTTAAATTTAGATTTAATTATATTCAATTTCAATCAACAATACATTCGTTGCTTCATTTGCCAGTTCATTCGAGCAAAATGGCTCCATTGGGTTCAGAAATGTTGAACAAATGTCGTAAGAAATTTAAGTATGTTAAATTGTTGATTATTGATGAGATTTCGATGGTGGGTGCTGAATTGTTTAGAAAACTAAACGAACGACTGGTTCAAATAACAGCATCAACCGAACCATTTGGTGGACTAAATGTTATAGTGGTAGGGGACATGAATCAACTGAGTCCTGTAATGGATACATGGGTATTTCAAGTGCCGAGAGCAGCAAAAGCAATGGGTCCAAATAATTCTATTTTGTGTACCAATTTTCTTTGGAATAATTTTAACTTGTTTGAATTGACTGAAATAATGCGACAAAAAGATGATGCAATATTTGCACAAGCACTTTACACACTTGGTAATTATGGAACATTGGGATTGAGTGAAGAGCAAATTAAAATGTTTGATTTGATATGATTTGTCAAAGTTTCCGGATGATGCAATCATTTTGAATCATACAAATACGGATGTTGACAAGTTCAATAAGAAAAAGATATTAGAAATGCCAGGCGAAGTGTGTGAATGCAAGTCGATAAATGTTGCTGTTGGTTCGTCAAAAGATTCAAATGCTGCAATCAATTTGGCTGCCATTTGTTCGAAACGTTCTGATGTCAACAAAACAATGGGATTGCCACTGACAATTCAATTTAAGCTTGGGTGCAAATACATGATTACAAACAATTTGCGTACCGAAGACGGTCTTGTCAATGGTGCGGTGGGATTTTTGAGAAAATTGGTATTGGAATCAGATGATAGATTGAGAGAAAGGCCAAAAGTAAAACGAGTCTATTTGGAATTTGATGAAAAAGTAAATGATATCGAAGGAAGCATTGGCAGGTTAACTCGTGAAGAAGATTTGAGTATCAAATACCGACGAAAAGATCAAATCGATAAAGATAATCAGCATTGGACAATGTTCAAGTGGGAGCAACAAACAATTGAGCATGCTAAAGGTAAGCAATATCACATTGATAGACTCCAATTTCCAATGGTCGAATGTGAATCGATGACAATACACAAGTCACAAGGACAAACTTATTTGTGTGTGTGCGTCAATATTGGTGGATCACTAAAAAGATCGTTGCTCTATGTGGCTTTGAGTAGAGCTACAAATTTAAATGGTTTGTATTTGTTTGGTGCCAAGTCAATTGTTTCCGATAATATTAGGAAAATGACCAAAGAACAAAAACAAGATGAAATTGAAAAGCGTGAGAGAACTGATGAAGTGCGGAAAGAAATGAAACGATTGAGAGAAGAGTCTTTGCTGAAAAATTCATTTGAGTCTTTGGATTTGATTGAAACAAATAGAATTCATAAGCCAAGTCGACAAAGTGAGGACAAGCTCTTTTGTTTGTTTCAAAATAAACAGCATTTCAATCCCAAGAGGGATATTTTGAGAAAAGATTTCTCGTACTCGTCAATGGATATTATTTTGCTGGTGGAAGGTTACAATTTGATGCAATACAAGTATCAAGCCGAGCATTTGTTTGACAAATTTGAACTTGTGCACTTTTCATCGCCAATTTCGCGTCAAACGTCAACTGGTCAACTTTGTTTTGTTAACAAACGATTGAAAGACAATTTCAAATTTTTAGCAGACAATTGTGACATGCAAGCAAATCACACTTATTTAGACGATAAGGATATTGTTGAGTTGTCGCTCTTTCAATTGAAAAGTGGTACTCCAAGTAATAGAAAGTCACTTTACATTATTTCATTGTATAAGCATCCGAGTTTGGCTTTTGGTGACTTTTTGAAAAGATTCAAAGACTTTTTGAGCAAATATGCTAATGTCTTATCAACAAGTACGCTTTTGATTATGGGTGATTTTAATGTTGACTTTAACAAAGATAAGGAAAAGTCTAAATTGGATAAGTTAACAGACATGGGTCTTATTCCAATGTTCAAGAATAGAGCCATTTTGAAAAGGGTTCACAATTGGACTGGGCTTTTGTAAGACTTTGGCCCATTGATGGTAGTGGCCAAGTGCAATTAAAAGCTAAAGTAATGGAAACATGGTTCAGTGATCATTCAGCTATTGTTTCAACAATTAGTTTTTAAATTTTTAAAATTTACTATTTTATTTTATCTTTAAATTCTTTGATTTTTTTCTTTCAATAAATATTCTAAAAAAAAAATATTATTCTTTTCTTTTTTATCGTTAAAAAGCTGTTGATTTTAATGATTCATTTTAAGATTAAACCTTTACTAAAATAAAAAATGCCAATTTGTTGTTTTTAATTTCTGACGAAATTAGAGCCTAGATTTTCTGGAGGGAATAAATTGTAAATGAATTAAAATATTAAAGTATGTTTGAGATATGTGATTAATGCTGGACTTAACGTTTTTTTAAATAAAACAAATGTGTGGTAAACACATTGTTTGGTTTTTGGCTTATGACACTAAAATAGCATGTGAATTATCTGACGTGTGAAAATTGGAATCAAAGTTATATATTTAAATCATTTGGATTATGAGGTACAATAAATTGATGTAATAGTTTTTTTGGATCAACTTGCTGTAATTAGTCAGAAAAATAAGATTCAGCTATCTACGAAAATATTTTTCAAAATAGGGCTTTTTTGAAAAGTCGACCAACAAACTTTTAATTAATTTTCTTGACTCAGCATGGTCTATTTAGTCAATATACTAAGTTTCAGGCGTTTACGAACTTTTATTCCGACTAGGGTTAATTAAGGGTTAATTTGAAATGTAGACCAATAGGCTTCTAACTGCTTTTTTTTTACTCGACATGGTCGAATTAGTCTATTCACTTAGTTTCAGGTGTTTAGGAAAATTTTTTCAAACTAGGGTTAAATTAGGGTTAATTTGAAAAGTCGACCTACAAACTTCTAACTGCTTTTTTTGAACTCAGCATGGTCTAATTAGTCAGTTAACAAAGTTTCAAGCGATTACAAGGACTTTAAAAAATCTGGACAGACGACAGACAGACGACAGGCAGACAGACACGACCAACGTAAGACCTATTTTTGTTAGATAAATCTACGAAAATCTAGGCAACCTCAATAAATATTTTTATCACTTAATTTTATTATTATTTATTTGAAATTTTGACACACATTTAAGGTTTAATTTTTAAAAAATTAGATTGCCTAGATTTTTCCAGGGTTACTTTTAAAACTATTCACAGTCATTGTTTAACGTTTATTTGTCATTTTTATAACTAGGGTTAGATGTGTTCACAGACGGACGGACACGACAAACGTAATACCTAGATTTTTTTTTTCTTAGGGAAAAATCTAGGCAATCCTAACCCTTTAACGTTTATTTGTCATTTTTATAACTAGGGTTAACGTCTAAGAACTAGGGTTAGATGTGTTCACAGACGGACGGACGGACGGACGGACACGACAAACGTAATACCTAGATTTTTTTTTTTTCTTATGGAAAAATCTAGGCAACCCTAACCCTTTAAATTTTTTTTCTTAAAATAATTTTAACAATTTTTTTAATTCAATTTAAAGACTTACAAATTTGGTTAATAATTCGGAAAGCTTTGTTTTATAGAGGTCATCTTTCAAAATATTCATCACATATGGATCTGAATTTATTTTATTTTGTAAATCCTTAAAATCAGCAACAATGCTTTGAAATATAATGGAATTTTGAGTTGGTCGAACATCGCTGTCAATGTCTGAGTAATTTTTTTCCAACCAGAGCCACTTTAAAAGGAAATTTTACAAAAAATTACAATTTTATCTTCACTTACTCTGTACTGGACCTGAAGCTTTAATTCGCTTTTTTCAATTATTTTATTTATTTCACTCTTAAAGTCGAGCACTTCATCTTTTAAAGATTTGTTGACTTGTGACTCAAGAATCATGTCTAATTTTATCAATGAATCCTTAAAAAAATTTGATTATTTTTTTTTAAAATGAAAATAAAATTCTAAATTTTACATCTGCTTTAAATCTTAATTCATCAATATCTATCAATTTATAATTTACATCATTCAGTAATGAAATTTGTTCATCACTCTGTTTTCTCGATTGTTCTTTGAGCTCTTTGATGCGACTTGTCTTGGAGCCTTTTGTTTTTTTGCTTTCAGTCTTTTCTAATTTAAATTTGTCCTGTTTATAAAGCTTTATTGTAAAATGTTTAGCCAGTTTATATTTTAATTAAGCACTCCATAATTCAACAATTGAATTAAATTGAGATACATGATTTGAGTCTATAGATCCACGCTTATAAATCGCAATAATCAAATCAATGTAATCCATTAGTCTCAGATCCATTAATCCCTCTACCGTGTAAACTTTTTTTGGATCGTACTCAAGACCAATAGCTGCTAAAAGTTCTTGGAAATGTTCATTCTAAAATTAAAAAAGAATACATTTTTAAAATTTAGAAATTTGTTTTTTTTAATTTTCAAAATAAAAATAAAATAAAATTTAAAAAACATAAAAATTAAAAAATAATAAATAATTAAATTAAAAAGCTTAACAACCTTTGTGTCTTTCTTTGACTCAAAGTATTTCAAATATTGATCTGAACATTAGGTAGTGCTGTAAAGTTTTGCACAACATAATTAAATTAAATTTAAATCATTAAAAAATTAATAATGACATTAAAAATAATTTAATAATGTGTAATAAACTGTTAAGTTTTCGATGCTTTTCCTATTCGGTAATCACACTATATTTATTTTTTTTAATCTAATTATTTAATTTTATTTAACTTTTTGTCTTCACAACGCTTCCATGTAATTTTTTTATCTTTAAAATTTTTATTTATAATTTAAATAAGAAAATATCTTCAAAATTAAATTTTTTTTTAAAGTGAATCTAAAATCTTATCCAAAATTTAGGTAATTCTGTATTTACGCTGCTCATAAAAAGTGCTCTGCTCCAAATTCAAAATTTTATTCAAACTTAGCATTAACGATTAAATTTATATAAAAGAAATATATTAAATATATCTTCTGAGCTCAAAAGTTTTATAGTTTAGCATTACTTTAATAAATAATACTAAACTATTTAAAAAAAAAGTTTTTATTAAAAATATAAAAGAATCTTCAAAACACAATTAACTAATAATTCTAAGGAATGGATTTAATGTTAAATTTTCACCAGAATAATAAATAAATTGATAAAGAAAGCAGAAAATTTATTAATAATCCGAAAAAAAGAAAAAATTTGATAATTTATATTGTTTTAAAATTTCAAACAATTTATTTTGATTTTTGAATTTGGTTTATTTTAATTTTATATTTTCTGAATGTTTATATCAACAATTTTAAAATTCAAAAATGTTCTTAATTATTTTTTATTATTTAAAATGAGAACAACAATTATGGTGTTAAATTTCATTTCCTTTTCAAAATATGTTACACCTACCTAACCCCATTTTATACTTCAAGGTTAAAAAATTATTGAATTTTTAGCAAAGTAAAATTTTTTATCAAATTTCAAGCGCTCAATCTTGCTCAAAAATTTTTAGATGCGCAATTAAATTTCATCGCAGATTTTAATTTTTTTAACATTTCAAATCTTTATTTGTAAACTTTTGAAAAAGGATTGTAATTTATAAAAATGCAATGAAATTTAATTGCGCATTAAAAATTTTTGAGCTAGATTGAGCGCTTGAAATTTGATCAAAAATTTTACTTTGCAGAATTTTTTATCTTTTGCAATAAATTTTAGTTTTAATTTTTTTTTAATTTTTAATTTTTTTTTTAGATTTAAAACCTTAACAATAAAAAAATAAAATAAATTACTTTAAAAAAATCACTGGCAAGCTTTTCGATCCAAACCATGTTAGATTTAAACATTACCAACAAATCCCACCAACTTGACCAAACTTGATCTTCTTCAAACAGTGTTTTTTTGATTTCTTGTGCCTGCGCTTCCCAAAACAAAAGTTTCTCCTCAATTTTTTTGACCGGCAATTTTTTTATGTCTGTCTTTTTCCAGTCTTTTATATGATGAAACGTCACTTGGTAATATTTCCAAAAATCCTTTCTGGCAATCAATTGACTCGAGAGCCTGCTCAAAAAAGACATGTCCTCGACTTGATCAGTAATGGCCTCGCGCCACATTGCACATTGGTTCAAAATTTTTTCGACACTTGCTTAATCGTGACACAGCTAGATAAAAATTAGACAAAATCTAAAAACAAATCAAAAAAATATTTTTACAATTTTTAAATTCTCGATTATTTTTGTGGAATCCTGACACGGGTCAAAATAAATGCCAGTTGTTCCTGTAAAATGAATTTGTCTAGCTTTCCTTCTTCTTAAGTATTTCTTTAAAAAAATTTAATCAAATATTTAGAACAATTAAGAAAAAAATAAATTACATTGTATAAAGCTTCAAGTTGTTCGAGAATACTAGGCGATTGGGTATTTACATATACCGCAGTTTCTTGAATTTTGGCGAGGAAAAATTTCCAAGCGCCCTGTAGCTGTGTGTCCAGTTGTTCTTCTTCAATACTCAATGGTCTATAATTGAGCCTGAGCACTTCGTTTAAAGATTTAATTAAATTAATCTCAGTCTCGTATTTGGCAATGTCAGTCTTGTATTTTGAAGCTTTTTTGGCATATCTGGCAAAATCTTCAAAACTTTTTGGCTTTTCTTCAATTTCCTTAGAAAATTAAATAATAAATAATTAAAAAAATGTTTTTTTTTTCAATCAATAATTTTATTAATGGCTAGTATTAAATTGGATGTGTCTTTGTTTATTTCGGTGACAAGACTTTCGCAAATGTCATTGTAAATTGTGTCCAATTTTGGCAAAAGATAATTTTCAATTGGAGTTGTTTGAATTTTGAGTATTTTATTTTTGGTGATGACAATCTTGCTAAAATTGTTTCTTATATTGTCGGTCCAGTTGCTTATTTTGTTCAATTGATGCTCGATTACAGCGGCACCATTTTTTTTCCATTCATGGAAAAGTCTTCTATTCCAATCGGACACATATTTTTTTATGTCATTGAGCCAAGAGTTTTGCTCACAAAAAAGCTTTATTTCGCCAGTAGACACATTCAGGCTTTCTCTGACTCGATTTATGAAGCCGTTTAAAATTTCACTGATTATTAAATTTAAAATAAAATAATAAAAATTAATTTTTTTAGCTCAATTTACTCGTTCAGAATTATGTCTGTAAATGAAACTATTTTGAGTGGGTTCGCTTGAGCTGTCACTACATAATTGTCTTTTTTCAAATATTTTTCTTTGTATTTCAAAACAAGTTTTTTGTCAAGTAAATTTTCATCATAGTCTAAAAAAATTTATTAATTAAAAATTAAATTTTAATTTTAAAAATGGTTTTATAGGATTTTTTAAGTTTTTTATTTTTTTGTCACAATTAACTTAAATATATATAATTTATTTCATTTCTTTTAAATTTTTAAATTGTTCTATCTGACCTTAAAGGATAAAGTACGGGAAGTTTATCTTCTTCTCAAGTTCCTTTCAAGCAACATCTTCAATCTGACACAATTTTTACTGTATCGAACGATGATGTTAGGGTTCGATACAGTTTGACTTTTTTCTTTTTGAAAAGCACGTAAAACACTTTAAATTCGGCATTCTGAAATTTCTGACCAAACTTTCAATAGAAGAATAATAGTCCAAAATTACGGTTAGAGTCGGCTACATTCCATGTAATTTAAATTTATATCAAAATAAATACAAAATCTATTTTAGTAAGAGACTTATTTTTAAGGCACAAGTTTAAATGAAAGCCATGACTCTAAAACTAGAGCGCCCAGTAAAAAAATATCATAAATTTATAAACTAAAATTTAAATAATTTACTAAATGAGTCAAAAATAGTACTATCAAGTTGAATTATTCAACAGGTTCTCTAAAATCTTCACAACAAAATACTCAATATTTGGCTTTGTTACCACATTTAAAAGATGATGAGATTTTAAATTTAATAACTTTGTCCAGAAAAACTCCCACTGGACGTTCTGGTGTTGAATAAAATATATTATATTGTGATAATCTTTGATAAAATCAAAGTTTGATCGAGATAATGGTTTTGATTATGGTGAAGAGGTAACAATTGATCTGAAAGGTCTGGCTGTGATGAATGATTATTATGGCAGATGCGAGAATAATATATAAAATTTTTAAACTAATAATGTATATAAAAAAAATAAATTAGTAATTAATATGATTAAGTAATTAATCAAGAATATTTAATTAATTTTTTTATTAATTATTCTCTTGATTGTTGCCTAATGATAAACTAGAGGTATCTTGTGGCAGCGTGATTTGATATTTTCTTCTTTTAAGCTTGATCAGTGTTTCCTGTCCTTTCACACATTCCTTCAGCACTTCTACAACTTGGTTGTGGTTCATATTTCTAAGATCAACTCTGATAATTTCCAACAGAATGTCATTTTCCTGCAAATTGAGGAACCGTTCTTTGTCAAGTATTTGCTTAACTTTTTGATGATTCAAGATAGAATCGTCGGCTATGGTGAAGCCGAATCCTTTGGGACCTTTGACTAAAGGCACAAAAAGCTCATCATATTCTTCACAGCAATACTCGTCGGGGTAAGTTGAATTCTGCGGATTTAGCTCTAGCTCAACTGGAATCTGTTTCTCACTTTGGTTAATATTTTGGCTGGATGTGTTCATGAGAGTTCTTGAAATGAGCTCGTCAACAGCTGACAAAGGCGCCTGACTCTCCGGGTTAATTGCTGCCAGTGACATTATCTCAATGTTTGGATCGTTTGGATCTATGGACAGTGGTTAGCCGTGACACACGGCCAAATCAACAAAGTTTCCCTTTGGTATTGACTGGAACTGACGGAACTGTTGGATCCTGCGTCCGACTCGGCCTCAAAGTAACTAAAAATGGAAAAAAATTAAAAATTAAAATAAGACTTTTCATCTTTTCGATATTAAGCCAGTTTTCCAATTATTGTTGAAGTGAACTAAAAGATTTTGACGAAAAACAAACAATTGTTTGAATTAAATAAAATTTCTTTAGCAAAGTGAAATTTTTGATCAAATTCAAAGAGCTCAATTTTGCTCAAATATTTTTAAATGCGCAATTAAATTTCATTGTATTTTTAAAAATTACAATCCTTTTTCAAAAGTTTACGAATAAAGCTTTGAAATTTTAAAAAAAATTAAAAATCTGCGATGAAATTTAATATCGCATCTAAAAATATTTGAGCAAAATTGAGCTCTTAGAATTTGATCAAGAATTTTACTGTGAATTCTCTTTGCTCGAAAATTTGTTTAATACGGTCAATCAACATTAAACTAAAATATCGTGATTAATTTAAACATGCGTTGAATACATGCTTAATAAATCGACTATATAAAGAAAATTTAAATCTGAAAAATTAAAGAAATGTCTGAAGAAAAAAAATCCACCGAAAAAAAAAACGACAACAAAAGAGAGAGAGAGGATGATACCTCTTTCGAGGAATCCTCCTCTATAATATTTTTAGGAATTGTCAAAAAAAAACCATCAATTGAATATGTTTGGCTATCCTCAGAAAGTGAGGATAGCAGCAATCAATCAGCGCAAAAATCAAATAACACCAGCAAATGTACCGTGCCGAGCATAGAAAACATGAATGAAAACTTGAACGACACCGTAAACGATGCCGAGGACCTAGAATAATTTGGAGTTTTACAAATAATTTTTTTTTTATAATTTTTTAATAAAACTTTTTTGTCTTTAAAATTTATTTACATTTTTTTCTCTAAAAACTAAAAATTTATTTATTTTTTTTAAAGTGATTATGAAAGAAAATCAACTCATTGATTAAATCGATTTTTAGATTTTAATTTATAATCTGATTTTTTGTAGAGCTTATTTTGAAGTTAGTTACTTGAAAAATAAGTGAAAACCACGTCTTATTTATAACGTGAAAATTCCGATGAGTTTGGTTAAATTTTTGCACAAAATAAGTGCTTACAAATAATCTAAAAATTAACAATTAGCTTTAAATAAAAATTTGATTTTCATGTGGTTGTAATCGATTGGCTCATAATCGATTATAAGCTCAATAAACTGGACTCTTACCTCAAAGAAGCGGTTGGTTGCCTCTCGCCAGATTTTGTCCACACGATCTATTATCTGGACAAAGGAAAGGTCAAGAAACATTTTTATGTTGCCTTTGTTTTTGGTACTGAGCAAATTTATGTACATTTGGTACACTTGGAAGTTGATGACCACTGCTGATTCAACAGTGAGTTGAATTTTGGTGTGGCGTTTGGCTCTGTGCGAGGGGTTTGAGTGGATGAGAACTCTGCGAGCTGCATAAATGCCATCTCCACTCTCCAGGTCCACTTTGATCCAAAGTTCTGAGCTTGTGTTGGGCTTTTTTTTTTCTCTTGTGAATACTCAAATGGAATAGTTGACCAGGTTCGGCTCGATCTACTGGTGAGTTGGTGCTGATAGGTCCGGGCATTTAGGATGAGAGTACAATCAGCATTGTACACAGAGATGGTGGAAACTTCGTTCTAAATGTCACAGTTCTACATGCCACAGATTCTTGAAAAAATCGGTTTTGTAAATTTCAGTACAAACTGATAAAAAGAACAGAAAAAGATTATCAAAAGTTTGATAACTTTTTTTCTTAAAGTTTAAAATTAATTCCGTGATTGCGACATGGTGCAACATTAAAAGTTGCATCAACTGTGAAAGTCTGCAAATGATTTGCAAAATATCTACATAGTGTACTAGGCTCAAATAAAGTGAAATCTAATTTATACTAGGTAACTAGCAGAAAACTCTGTCAAACTCTGCAGATACAGAGATTTAAATGACAGTGATTTTAATAAATGATCCTTTTTGTTCTATATTATTTACATAAGTAGAGATTTTATTAAAACAAAACTAATACAGTAATTGTGACCATTTCAATATTTTATTTTATTCTTATGCAAATTCGATTTTTTTTATTGACCAATCAAGGTCGTTCCATTCCATCCATTCTATTCATTCCATCCATTCCGATCTATTAATTCCTTTCCTTTCCATCCATTACATCCATTCCATCTTTATTATTCTATTAGTTCCGTTCAGAGTTGGTCAAAAGTCAAACTTTAAAGTCAGAATCGTCAAAAGTCAAAGTCAAAGTCTGACTTTAACTTGAGTTTAGAATATTTTCAAAGTCAAAGTCTGACTTTGACTTGAGTTTAAAATAGTTTCAAAGTCAAAGTCTGACTTTGACTTGAGTCTAAAATAATTTCAAAGTCAAAGTCTGACTTTGACTTGAGTTTAAAATAATTTCAAAGTCAAAGTCTGACTTTGAATTGAGTCCAAAATAATTTCAAAGTCAAAGTGTGACTTTGACTTGAGTCTAAAATAATTTCAAACTCAAAGTCAGACTTTGACTTTGGGCGGCCATTAGGCCGGCCAGCTTGGCGGCCAATTTTTTAGACCGCAAAAATAAACGGCCAAAAATATACAGGTGGCCAAAAATACGTCAAAAAATAAAAAAAATAATATAATTTAAAATACATTTATTATTTCTAAAAAGTGGCTTTTTAATTAAAAAAAAAAAAAATTCAAAATTTTTATAAAAAAAAAAAATTGATTTTAAAAAATAAAAAAAAACAAAAGAAAAAAATTTTATTTAAAAAATAAATAAAAAAAAATTAAAGTCAAAGTCCAGACTTGACTTCAAAAAAATAAAATTTAAAGTCAAAGTCCAGACTTGACTTTAAAAAAATAAAAATTAAAGTCAAAGTCCAGACTTGACTTCAAAAAAATAAAAATTAAAGTAAAAGTCCAGACTTGACTTCAAAAAAATAAAAATTAAAGTCAATGTCCAGACTTGACTTCAAAAAAATAAAAATTAAAGTCAAAGTCCAGACTTGACTTCAATAAAATAAAAAAATTAAAGTCAAAGTCCAGACTTGACTTTGAATTCATGACTTTGACTTTTGACCAATTAAGATTCGTCTAAAAAAAAAAAAGTAAAAATTTTTTTATTTAGCATATTCGTTGAACATTTTTTAAATTAAATGGCAAAAAAGGTTATTTAAATAAAATTAAAATATCTGAGATTTAAACCCTAAACCAAATACATAATTTGATAGAAAATCACCCATTTTGACCAATTATATTTTTTGACTCAAAAATAATTAGAAAAAAAATTTTTTTTCTAAGGTTCGCGCGGAGCAAAACTACAGCACTATCTGAATTTCGGCAAACCGACTTTAAAATATTAATCTGCTTACTTGAAAACCTTGAAATAATGATTTTTTTAAGTATTGTCAAAAAAAAATTGTGATCCCAACCCCCTCAAAGATCAAAAAAAAAACAAAAGTTAGTTACCTTTGAGCTAAAATATCTCATGTTCTAATAGACATAACCTTATTAATATATATATATTCTGAAAGCAAATAGTCTCATAAACAAAATGGTGTATTAATTAAATCTATTATTTTACCAATAGGTCGATATTTTGGCAAAAAATGGTAAAAAAATGGTATTTTTTCACTATTTTTGTATCTAGTCCGCGGTTTACCCCCCGACCCCTCCTTTTTTATTCAGATTCTGAAACTAGAGAAAATTCTGAACAAAATGTTGGGACCACTTTTTTTATTTATTGAATTTAAAGCCAAGAAAATTGAATAAAATGAGTTTGAAACTAATTTTTGAATAATCATAATTTTTTATTATGTAATATGATTCTACAAGCTGTTTTTTTTTTAGATTCTCTGGACGCTCAATTACTTATTTTTAGAAAAAAAATTTTTTTTCTACAAGCTGTTTTTTTTTTAGATTCTCTGGACGCTCAATTGTTTATTTTTAGAAAAAAAATCCCAATGCCTACAGAAATATAACAATTTTATTAGCTAATTTAAAAGTTGTCACCCCGTTCACATTAAAAAATAATTAGGCTTTTTATCTGAAGGAGCTTTAGCTCGGTACAGATATACAAATAAATAAATAAATACTATTCTTTTAAATTTACGTGAAAAAGTTAATTCGTCTTTTATCTAAAAGGATTTGAATATTTGCATTTTTATTTGTTATCTTTAATTTTAAATTGATTATATGTTTTTTGTTAAACTAAAACTTTTTTATTAAACAAAAAAAAAAAAATAAATTGGATTTTGAATTTATGTTTTTTATCTTTTCATAAAATTTGTTATATGTTTTTTTTTCTTTTTATATGTTTCGTTCTACCTGTCCCATCATTTATTATTTTAAAACATATTCAATGTCTTAATAAATTTTTTTGAAAATTTTTTGTCATTTTATATTTTTACATTTTTAACTTAAATTTTTACTAATAATCGAGAGAGCTTCAGCTCAAATCTTAAAGGTGAAAATATTAAATTATTTTTAACTCTTAAAAGTTATTTGTAATCATATTGAAACAATGGTAAAGACCAGGAAGGAATAAAATATTCAAAAAGAATCTATACTCTCTAAGATCCAGCACTCATAAACAAAAAAAAACGTGAGAAGTGTGAGATAAAATTTAACAAAGAAAAGAGTCAAAAAATGGAGAAATTAACCTGAGTGAATTTTTGACTTGTTTTTATTAGTTACTTGAGCTAGTTAAGAAAAAAACCGAAGTTTCCAGACTTGTCTAAAAGTCAGGAAAAATATGCCAGAACAATTCAAAAACAAGTCAAAGTATGACTTGGACCTTGGAATTTTTATTACAAATGACAAGTCTTGACTTGCCCTTGACTTGTGACTTTTATATAAGTCTGGTATTAACTCAAGTCTTAATTTTAATTATTATTATTTATTTGTTTGACTTGTGCAGGGTTTAAGCTTATTCAGATTAAAAAATAATAAACAAAAATCAAGTAAAATTAGATAAAAGAAGTATAAGTTAAATCATATTATAAAAGAAAAGACAATTTCAGTGCTGCTACGATATATAATAAAGAGCTAAAATTACGTAATTTTAAGATAATTTACTTAATTTTTCGGAAATTTAAGTAATTTAACAGTATTTTACCTCGAATTTTTTTTTAAAAATTAAAAATTTTTACGGAAATAATGGTAAAACCAAAAATTGGCACAAAAAGATGATTTTTTACATATTTTAATAGAATCAACCAAAAAAAAAATGAAAATTTCTTTTTGAATTTTAAAAGCATCACAAATAATTTACCAAATAATTGTACAATTTTTCACAAAATTTGTTCTTTGAATAAATAACAGAGTTGTATTAAACTCACAAGTCACAAGTCAAGTGCAAGTCAGGACTTTGACTTGTTTTAGAATAGAATTAAAATATATTAAAAAATTTTAAGTCTTAATTTTTTTTCAGAGAAAATAAAATTTTTTGTTTAAATTTCTTTTTCAATGTGAATATTGAAATATGATTTTTTAAGTAATTCACATAATTTTAATTTTTTTTAAGTACATTTTTTAATAAAAAACAAAAAAAATTGTGCCTAAAAATTTAGAAATAAATTAAACAAGAATAAAAAAATTTAAAAAAATATAAAAAATCAAGATTTAAAAAAATTTATGACTTGATTTTTTAAAATTTTTGAAATTAGTCAAAGTCCTTGTGTTTATTTATTTTTTAAAACAAGTCTAGTTTTTTTTTTTTTTAAATATATTTTCAAGTTCAAGTCATACTTTGACTTGTTTTTTTACTTGTTAAGACTTTTTTTCATGTAATTATTGATTGGAAAATAAACATATATGATAATTTTTAGATAATTAATCGATTCAACTGTTAGCAATAAATAAATGTTTTATAGAATGCTTAAGAATAGACTTGAAGATGAGTTAATCCTGTCCGTCAGGTCAAAAATGATACAAAATTCGCTTTAAGACTGAAATTGGCCAAATTTGATCTTTTCTTGTCTTTTACGAGGCTAAAAAATTAAATTTTTTTCATAGATCAAAGTAAATTTTTATTTTTTTGACAGATAAGGCTAGTGACTGTTAAAAGTAGATAAAAAGAACAGCACCAATCATGTGAAAGAGCTTCTTAAGTAATTCTTTAAAACTGGAAATTTGAAATCAAAGTCATTTGATGGGATGTCGTGTTTTAAAACATGACAAGACACGAAAAATCTGCTTTCTCTACTCAAAAAAAAAGATTTTCACAACCAAACCGTAAAAAAAAAATTTGGGTTGTGATAATCTATATAGAATAAAGATGATGGTTGTGAAAATCTTTTTTTTGGGTGTAGAAAGCAGATTTTTTGTTGTCAAAAGGTTTTTACCCATTTGATGAAACTATCTATTATGTAAAATTTTTAATTCAAAGAATTTATTATATAATAAATTGAAATAAAGAAATAAAAAAAGTTTGATTTTTTTTACCGTTTTTTTACTTTTCTTCATGATTTTTAATCTCAAAAAATAATTCTTTACGTAATTTTACGGAAATTTGGTAGATTTATGTTTTGATTCTCAGAAAAATCAAAATATTCTCTGTGATTTTTCAATAAAAATGGAGAAAAAACAAATTTTGGGTGTTTTATTAATTATTTGGGGGTATTCGAACTAAATTTTCCTTTTTTTAATGTGACAAATAAATGACTAAAAACTTGAACAAAAATTTCCTTACCTAAACGAAGATAAAAAAAAAGAAAATTAAATAAAATCTAGCCATTTAAAGTCTCAGGTTAATTATCAATTCAGAAACATATTTCATGTTTGTTGATAAAAATACTAAGAGGAAAACTAAAAATTTAGAGGTAAAATTTTAATTGAATTGAAAGAAAAATTTATCCTAAAAATTCACATATTCTTTGTATAATGATTTAAAATATAAGAAATCCAATGAATTATACAGATATGTTAAAAGAGAGTTTGTTTAATCTGAGAACAAAAAAATCATTAAAGATACTTAGATTTCAATATCACCGTTAATTATTACTCAACATTCAGTTTTTTTGTTATGCCCATAGGAGCATTGTAAACATCATTTGAACTTTGAAAGCTGAAGAATGAGCTCTATAATTAAGTACAATATTGTTAAAAATATTGTAAAAAAGCTAACCAGCGATTTCAAAAGGAAATCCTAATGATTAATTTATCGTACTTTATGTTATTAAAACTCTACTCAGAAATGTTATAAGTTTTGGGTTCTCTTTAAAAACAAATAATTAAATTTAATGCAGCATTATAACTTTAATTAACTTTATGGCCCCGGAGATTAAAGCTTTTCTTTTTAATATGCGGTACAGATTAGGAATCTTTTGACATTATCAAGATAGAGTTTAAAACATTTTACAAATTTAAATTAACAAAGATTAAAAATTTTTTTATTTAGTCTTTTCTGTTAAACAATATTCTTAGATTTTTTATTCGTTTGAAATTATATTCTGAAATATTGGTTTAATTGATTTACTTGACTATCTTATTAAATAGGAAAAATAAAATGGATTAGTAAAATTTTATTTATATTTTGCTGCGATCTAAAACAAATAAAAATATTAGGCTTAGCAAATTTAAAAGAAACAACAGCAATAAATAAATAAATTCGAATGTGTTATTCTTTATATTAAATACTTATATCTAGACAGTTTTACTTAATCAATAATATAAATATTAGTGATGTTGGTTATGGATGGTTTGGTAATTAGCTATTTATTGCCTGCCAGCATCTTTTCATTACTTAAAATTCTTTTGGCCATAAACTATTGAATAAAAATGTTGTTAGTTTATAAAAGTTTGTTAAAGTTTTTTTTTATTCATTTTAAGTCACAAGTCGAGTGCAAGTCAGGACTTTGACTTGTTTTAAAATAGAATTAAAATATATTAAAAAATTTAAAGTCTTAAATTTATTTTTCAATGTGAATATTGAAACATGATTTTTTAAGTAATTCACATAATTTTCATTTTTTTAAAGTAAATTTATTAATAAAAAATTAGCTATTTATTGCCTGCCAGCATCTTTTCATTACTTAAAATTATTTTGGCCATAAACTATTGAATAAAAATGTTGTTAGTTTATAAAAGTTTGTTAAAGTTTTTTATTATTCATTTATTTTTTTATATTTTATTAATTTGATAATTTGTTCGAAGCTAATGTTGGATATTCAATATATCTTGATTCGAAACCTTCTCTGTAATCTTTCACCAGACTGACTACAAGTGGAACAGAATGACTCTATCCTGTCCTGAAATTTCTCTCGCTCAAATCAAAAAGCCGATTTGAAACTGTAAGTAGTTTTAATTTATTGAAGGCCTCTTGGTCCATAATATTGGAGGAAGTATCATATTTCAGTTTCAAATTCGATCGAACTGCTGAATTTTGGATAACTGGTATTTTTTGGTGTAAGTTTCTGAAAATGAGTTTAAACAAGGACTATAATAATCCAGGATTAAAAGATATGTAAAGAATATCTAATGTTTTTGGTTTTGGAAACCATTTCCTATATAAGAGATATTTTACTTGATTACAACATTCATCCACCATTGGACTAAATGAAAGTTTTAAGTCAAATGTGATCAAAAGAATGCATTAAGTTCCTTACATATCACCATTTATTAATTATTAAAAGTTTAAATTTCTTGTAGGTGCAAATTTTAATTTTTCTGAAAAAAAAATAATCTAGACTTTTAATTTCATTAGTTATACTCACTCACTTTTTTTAATTAAAAGAATCAAACAATATACAGCCTTATTTGGGTCTAAGTCAGCTTTAAGGTCTTTCATTTTGAAAATTCATCTGTTCATTTGATTAAAAGAATAATTGTTTAAGATAAAGTAAGAGAATTTTAAAAGAAATTTAAAAAATTTCATTCGATCTCATGATTCTCCCAAAATTTTGAACATACTCAATTAATTATAATAATGCCTCAAAAGAAAAGGAAACCGAATTCACTATTAAATTTAACTATATTTAATTAAGAAATTTATATAAATAAATTTTTCTGTAAAAAAAGGGAAAGAAGATTTTAAAAATTTTTAAATATATTGCTAATAAAATTTCAAAAAACTCATTATATGAGTATATGTCAAAACTGATCAAAGGCGATTAAACATATGGATATTTTTACACGGGATTAATTAATATCTTAGTGAAGTAGAGAACAATACAAAAGATTTTTTAATTAAAACTTTCAATTTTTCTAAAAAATTTACCAAATTATTGTAAAAAAAACTAAAATAATATTAAATTAAAAAGAAAAATTGTAAATTTTTTAAAAATAGCATCTCAAACTAAATAATCTATGTTTGAAACATTGTATATAATTTCAATAGAGCGACATTGCAAAATTTTCTCCTATATATTTCTAAAATAAAATATATCTGAAACATCGCACATTTTCAATGCATTTTTAAAGTTGTATTTAAATTTGTTATAAAACACGATAGAACATGCCATATTTAAATTAATCAATTTTCAAATAACTGTAATCGTCCGAACTAACAAACTCAACATCACTGTTTTTAATCGAGAAGGAAATACAAAAGTATTTAACTTATTTTGAATGTATATTTATTTGTTTATTTTTAATTTTTTAAACAAAAAATATATTTTAATAATCAGTTCATTCTACTTTTTGTTTTTTTTATTCCTAGAATATATTTTAAGTGATAGATATAATTATGGCACTCTTGTGCACTAAATTTTTTTACAAACTGTCTTATTTTAGTGTATAGCTGTTGTAGGTTACAACATTGATGCCTTCTTGCATAATTGACACACAATCTTGCATCATGGTGATCATTTAATTTAGTTATTTTTTTTAAATTGAGTTTTCTTTTAAAAATTTTTAATTATTCTATTTAATATGAGAATTTTAATTCAGTTGTAAAAGATCAAAATGATTATCTAGCCTATTAAGAGATACTATGTATATAACTAAAAGTATGAATTGGATATGTTCAGAGATTAAAACTGCAAAAAACACCCCACTCTCTACGAAAAAGTAAGAAATACCATAAAAATAGTAAATTATACCACTATTTTAATGAAACAACCACAAATTAAATTTTCGATGACAATTTCAGTTTTTTTCCACTTATCTAGTTTTATTACCAATAATTTTTATTTAAAACAATATTTTGATTACACTTAGCTTTAATTTAATAAAAATTATCAAAAGAATTTTTAAAAATTACTTAAAAAAAATATTTCTTACATTAATTCAAATTAAAAAAAAATATTTTTTTTTTCAATTACGTTGCACAAATTTTGCATTTCTTGATATTTCTCAAAATTTACAATGGTCTTACACTCTTTACTAAGAAAACAAAGATGATATGACAAAACTCAAAATCAAAATCATTTATGGCTTATGCCGAAATGCCTGCTTAAATTCCAAAGATCCTACTTTACCATTTAAAACTTAAACGAAAATTAAATAGATTGCTTAATGACAATTACACTGATTATTTAAAAATTATGTTTAACCTTTTATGTAGACAAGTAAAAAATGTGACGAAATTGTTTAAAAAAATAATTTTTACTTTGAATTTCAAGAATTGCAGGGTATTGTTAATTAAAATAACAAATTGATCACAAATTCTTCATTTTTTGATAAATCAATATTAAAGCTAATAAAATGAATTTTGATAGCAAAGCATAAAATCTAATATTGCCCACATCAAACATTTTATAGAGATTTTTTGAAGTATCTTTAAATATACTTTAAAAAATCTTTATAAATCGACCTATTTTGAGGAAAAAATAGAGATATTTAAGAGATAAAAAAATTCATTTATTTGAAAAAAAAATCTTTATTTTTTCTCTATATTCTCTTTAAATTCTTTAATGAATAAATATTTAAAGAAAATGTTGAGATATTTTGCAGAAGAGACGATTCATAAAATTGTGTCATTCTATATTTTTTGATTTGGTTTAAGTTTTATTTTTTATTGGCATTTTGAAGTTGATGATCAATTCAAAATATCATTTCAATTCAAAGGGTTTATCATCAAATATTAAAATAAATCTTTGAATTAGTTTAATAAATTTTAATGTAACATAGTAAACATGCTATGTAAATTACAAAAATAAAATAATAAAAAAAATTTTTTTCTCAATCTATTGAAAAAATCGATTTTAAAAATTGAAATTTATGAACTCATTTTTTGTTAAGTTTATTTTGAAAATTTTTTCTAATTTTCAAAGTTTTAAAGCAGGCACATTTTTCAAAAAAAATCTCTAATATTTTTAAACCACTAATACTTGAAAGCACATTTTTCTCTCTCCAAAGCCGCCATGCGCGCATACAAGAAGAAATATTTGGAATTTAAACAGGACGGCTCGGGCATGCACCTTTTGATGCTGGACAAAGAGGCCTTTTTGCATTTTGACGATGTGGGCAGCTCGTCAAGCAATGTGGACGTGCTGCAGAAGCGTCATGACCAATTCATAACCGAACTAAATGCCCAGGATGACAAAATGAAAAGTCTAGCTGACCAATTGACCAAGCTAAGGGCCAACTAACAAACCAATTGTGTCAAAGCTTTGTACACGTTCAGCAGTAAACACTTTTGCATTCAAAGAGAAGAAATAATGGAGCTAAATGAAAAGACAAATAATGAGTGGTGGCTGCTGGAAAGAGAAATGGTCTGGAGGGATATTCGCCGGCAAATTATGTCAAAGAACTTGGCATGCACATTTTTGCCAAGCAGCTAAAAAGGCTGGTCAAGCGGCCTCAAATTGTGCAAGTGGAAAAAGTTGCGCCAAAACCAAGTCGGGTGGTGAACGCGCCCAAAAGTGACCGGAAAAAAAAGACCTCCATTGTGAGACGCAAAACCATCAGCATTCAACCAAGACAACTGTAATATTTGAACTCGGAAAATTTACAAAAGAGACAAGCTGACATCTAATTTATGTTCAATCAACTGTTGAACTCGTCAATTGAGCGACGCAAGCAACTGGACAACACAATGACATTTTACCGATGGCTCAGAAAGTACGAAGAGTTCAGCAAGTGGGTTGGCCAAAAGCTTGACGAATTGAGCCTGAGCAACCGGCAGTCACTGCTGACCACAAACAGCTCGGTCAGCGAGCAGTTGATACGGCGCACTCTGCAAAATTTGAACTCAAAGTGGAAGGCGCTCGCCTACGAGGTGAACGAGCGCGAAAAAGAGTTTGCCGAAGCCAAGGACATACTTGAGTTCAATGACCAGTTGGAAAAGCTTGAAGAGTGACTCAAGGACAAAGAGTTGATGATTCAGAGTGGCTACGTGGGTCGCGACCACGAGCACTGTGCTCAACTTTTGAAAAAGGTCGACGACACCACATCGCCCACACATGAGCTCAAACCAAAACAATTGATCGATATGGGCAACAAATTGATGCGCTTGGGACGCACTGACTAGCAAATGGTTGCCGACAAAAATGACCGCTTGATCAACAGATCCGAGCTGATCAAGTCGGGTGTGAACAAGTACCGGCAAAAGTTGGTGGCTGCGCTGGACGTTCATTTGTTGATGCACGACTTGGAAGACATTGACCAGCGCATTCTGGACAAGATAAGTGTTCTGCAAGTGGAGGTGGAGCACAAAAATTTATACTCTGTCCAAGTGGCACAATCAAAGCTCAATAATCTTAAATCGGAGCTGAGTCCGATCGAGGAAAAGCTTAAGCAGGTGAAGACCGAGTCTTTGGCGGCCTCGTCCTCCGATCAACTCATACACAAATTTGACCAAGTCATTCAAAATTGGCCTCATCTTAGAGACCTAGTCGAGGCCTTGTCCTCAAAATTGGAGTCTGCCTTTTCTTACCAGAAGTTTATGGTCGAGTACAGGGAGTTGAAGTGGTGGATTTGGGACATGGGCAACAGAATTGAGCAGCAAAGTGAGCCTAGCTGTGTTGGCGGGGCCGAGACTTGCACCAAGAAATAATGACTGAAATTGAGGGCAAGGCGCACAGGTTCATTGGTCTGACATGGCCAACGAGTTGATTGAGCGCAAGTCAACCGAGTCCAATTATCAGCTGGTGCAGCGGCAAATATCCAATTTTATCAAAGACATTGGTCAATTGAAAGAGCAGCTTGAGCTGAAGGCGTCACAAAAACAAAATTGGTTGCACGAGTGTGCCCAGTGTTTGGAGGTGAATGAGTCGTTGCGCCAAATTGAGAACTGGTCAAAGAAATTTGAGCTCTGGTTGAACAGTGTGAACGTGGGCGATTCGGTCTTGGCGGCCAAATCGCTGCAGACCAAGCAAGAAAACATATGGAGCTTGGTCAATTCCCAGATAGGCTCTTTTGACAATTTGGAGCATTGATTGTCGATTTGCTCGAGCTGCTCATTTGTCAAAGTGAAAAATTTGGCTACCCGGTGCAACGCCACTTCCAGGACTTGCTCGGTTAATAGCTCAGCACCCAATGCTATCCTATTTTGTTCGACAAATTGCTCGTATGGGAAAGTGGTTGTCAACAACAAGAATACATTGCTTGTGGAAAATATTATTGTCAAAATGAAGTGTGTGCTGGAGAGCAGGAATGTGAGTGAAAGTGAAAGCATGCTAAGTGCGGTCAGAGTCGACAAGAGTTAGCTAAAGACAAAAGTGTGCCAATTGTTCCTGTTGGTTGATTTAATGGTTGTTTGTTTTCCAGATAAAAGTAAATTGAAATATACAATTTGGAATTTTGGTAAGATTTAAATATAAACAAAAATTAAAATTTTCTCTAAAAATTGTTTTAGCTAGCCAGAGTGTTAATTATAATTCTCATCAATTTTTTTTCAAATCAAGAGCAGTTTATTTTCTGGTTTGGAATGTTGGTAAAGACTCCAAGTTTTCATAATTTCAGATTTGTTTGAGCTCAATTAGTTGAAATGCGACATGGGCTCTTATTGTTTTTATCATCACCCAAAATAAAATTTTTGATAAAAAAAAAAAAATTTTGTATGTGGATAAATTATACTAAAAAAATTACAAATTTTAATTCTTTACAATAATCTTTAAAATTTATTTGAATTTTAATAAATTTTACAAAAAAATATTCATTCTTTATTTTAAAAGTTTTTTGATTAATCTTTTTTTCAAGAAGAATTCTTTTTCAAAATTTTGAAATCGAATTTCCCTGAAGAAATGAGGGGTTTAATATCTCTCAAAAAATAAATCTTTTATTTAAAAATTTAAAAAAAAATTATTAAGATATTTATCATATTAAAAAAAAATTAAGTAGAACATAAAAATGTTAAATTTAAAGAGAAAAACCAGTAAAATTAATCAAATCATTTCAGAAAAAACAATGATTTTGAGAGAGTCACTCAAGAGGTTTGGATAAAAAATATGCTTTCTGATAAATTATTAATATTATTTTTAGTAATATTGACTCCAGAAGTTTAAGAAGAAAGAACTATATTACTAAATTAGCCTTTAAAAATTCACGCGAATTTGACCAGTCGAAGGAAGAAATAGAAGAATCTTGTCCTAATCAAATTTTTTCCGAGTCTGTTAGAAATTTAAACGGGTCGTTTTTGTCAAAAATAAAGATCAAAGCTTTGAATGTTAAAACAATTAAAGTAAATATCATTTTAAAAATTAAATTAAATGCTTAATATATGCGACAAATAATCCTATGAAGTTTCTTTAATTATTTATTGATACAATAAAAATTAAACCATAACTTTATAACTTAATTTAATTAAATTTTTTCAAAATCTTACCCAGGAAAATGATTATTGTTGTTTTTTTAATTGATGAATTTGTTAAATGAACAGAATGTAAAAAGCGGAACAGAACATTATTTTTACGAACGAATTAAAAAAAGTGCCAGTAGTCTAATTATATCAATGGTAAAAAGATTACATATTTTCTAGGTAAATTTGTTTACATTCAATTATTTAAAAGAGTCTAAACAAGATGCATCAGTCAACTAGCAGCTCATTTCTAAGTACAACAATCCAAAATTTTAAAACATTTGAAAAATTTCCAAATGATATTAAAAAGAATGAAAATTTTGTCGATCAAGACATTAAAAATAGAAATAAATTAACAATCAATGATCGACTTGGAATCAAAAATAAAAAATTAGATAATTGTAGAGTCAAAGTAAGTTTTCAAATATTTTTCTCATTTTGTTTCTTTTAAAAGAGAGTTTTTTCAATATAAACTAAATTTATTTTATATAGAAGTTAATGGATCAAAATAGAAGAGTGATAAAAAGACGGTGCCTAAATTATATAATTTGCGGTGGGAAAGGTAATGCAAATGACGAAACAAAGTCAAGACATTTAATAACAGCGAATTGTCCGATCGAAAAATCCAAAAACGATTTCCAAACTGCTGATAAGCCTGATATACCTTTTGATAAATCCCAAAGCAAAAAGAATTTAACTGAAGGAAATGTATGCATAAATTCTGCATACTTTGAAAAAGATCAATCTAATCCGAACGAATTTCAATCATTAATAAATTCAAAAGATGTCTTGAATACGCTGGTCGTAACCGAAAAGGACTTTGTTAACTGTAGTTTGGATTTTGAAATAGATAGTGACACAGATTCAATAAAGGCTCTTCAGGACGAACTAAATGTACCAAGAGTTAGGGGAACATTTCCTAAAACAAAATATAAATTTTTAAAGTCATTCAGTTTAGACTTAGAAAATAATCATTTGAAAATAGATGAATCTGATGAAAAAAATGTTTTAAATAATTCAAAATATTCTTCAAATATTAACTTTGAAAGCGAGAGATTAATCGACATTCTTAAAGATGAAAATATGGTTTTAAAAAAACTACTCGAAAAGCAACAAGAAGTCAAAGAAGAAAATTTAAATTCTAAGAACAAATGTCCGTTGTATTCAAAATGTAAAGGAACAGGAAATTTAAGAACAAATAACGGAATACGTCACCGGTCAATTGAAAACTGTCCACTTTTTGAAACAATAGAAAATTATGATAATTTAGGAAAAACCAACAGAAAACTGAACGAAGACAATATCAAAATAACAGAGGAAAATACCATATTATCAAGAAGAATTTTTGATTTGGACCAGGAAATAATTGAACTAAAAAACAGAGAAACTTTTAGACTACACGACATGTAAGTATAATCTTAATCTTTAATAATATTAATAAAGTTTCTTTTTATTTAAAAGATCACCTTCACAGCTTGGTGAAAATCAAAAGAAGGAAACACTTGAGCTAAAAGGAAAAATTGAAATTCTTGAAGGGCAAATATTAATTCTAAGTCAGAAAAATCTGACTTTAGAAGAAGATAATGCTGAAATATTGCGCCAACTATCTGAATCTAATAATGAAATTGGTCAAATGAATAAAAACTACGATGACAAGTAAAGAATTGATTTTTTTAAAAAAAATTCAAGTTATTTTTAAAAAATTTTAAAAAGGATTGAATTTCATTTAAACGATTATAATAAAAAAATCTTTGATCTGTATGAAGAAGGTAAAAAAGTAATCTCCCAAAGAGATGAAAAAATTCAAGCTCTGTACAAAGACATTGAAAAATCACAATACGAGCATAGAACTGCACTTGATCAAATTTCAGAATTAAAAAAGTAATTTTTGAAGTATTTAAATATAAAAAAAATAGGTTTTAAAAATTTAAATCAATTTATTTTCTAAAATATTTTCGCATCAGATAAGTTTAAAAATTATAAAAGCATTAAAAATTTTGTCATAGAACATCAAAGGCAAATAAAATAGAATTTAAATATATCAGGTTCTTGGTATATAGATTCTCATGTGCTTGATTAGATTCAAAATAAAGTAGATCTTTTAATAAATTTTTAGTCTATAATGATCAATATAATTATGTTGATTAAAAGAACTAATTTATTAAAATTACAGTTATTAGTTTATTTTTCATAATAAATTTGAAGATATGTCAGTGCTCAGAAGGTTGATATCAAAGTACAATCGGAGAAGTTAAAATTTCAGGAGAATATGAACAAAGAAATTCCACTTTATGATTCAGTCAATCAAAATGAGACCAAAAGATTAAAAGAAATTTTGATCATGAATACACAAAGCTTTTTAATGAGGCACTTTTTGAAATTGAAAAGCGCAATAATGAAATAATTAATTTAAAAGAGTAGAATTAAATAATTTTCAATTCTTGTATTTAAATATTTTTTTAGAAAAATTTCAAATCAATTCAAATCAAAGTAAGTTTAGAAATGTAAATATTGCCTTAAAGACTGTAAAAACTGGCATGGATTTACGATTCATTGTGGTCACATGCACCGAAATTCTTGCTGCGGAAAATCGATTTTGAAGTGTGAATGCTAAATAAGACCTTCCAATTAAATTTTTGTCAAGACGAAATTATTTTATTAATTTTTGGATTAGTTTTTTATTATAATTATCAATTTTTTTAAATGATTTATGGTTTTATTTCTTGTTATATTTTTCTATTTTTAGCTCAATCAGGCTTCTCTTAATTTTACTACTGAATGTCGTGACTTAAATTTTTTTTTTAGTCTTAGTTAGGGCTTGGCTTGACCAGAGACTTGTGACTTTTAAACAACTCTTCTCAAAGGATTTTTAAACTTTTTTGAAATTTCAAGCCTCCAAAATAGTGAAATAGAAATGTCCTTAATCAAACTTATCAAAATCTCAAAATTAGTACAAAAACTGAAACAAGGGTTGGAATTTTTCCCTTAAGTTTTAGAATCCCATTTACTGGTAATGCAATTTTGGGTTGCTAAATTTTTTTAAAATTTTTGAGTAGAATTTCAATCTTTTGTTACATTTTTTGCTTCTAATTCTGAGAGATTGAGAAGTTTGTAAAGAAATTTCTATTTCACATTACAAATAGGGGTTGAAAGTTTCAAAATAGTTTTGGAAAACTTTGAAGCAGAGTTGTTCTGTCAATCTCAGGTAAAGTCAATGTCCGGACCAGGACTAAGGAAAAAAATTTAAGAACCCGGAGTACTGGATCAAAAATTAAATGAAAACACTAAATAGAACCAAAAATCATTTAATTAAAAATTTCTAATTAAAAGAAGATTAATTCAAAAGTTTTATTTTATTATTTTTATTTCTTGTTATTAAAAACATTTTTTAACTCATTATAGTTGTTATATTGTATCAAATTTGAAAACACATATTTCTTCAGTTTTTCTCTATTTTAATATTATTAAATGCTGGTTAAAAGGTATTATTTAAAAAATGAATTTAATTTAATAAGTTGATTAATATTTTTGAAAATATCGTATTCTTAAAGAATTAATTTACATTGCTTAAATAATAAAAATGAAAAGGACCGTTATTGACTTAAGCAAATTAGTTGCTTTAACATGCCAATTATTGAAAAACCTTGGTACAAACTTGAATTTAGATACAAAGTTTTCTAAAAATGAACAGAATATCTGGGTAAAAATTTGCAATGAATATTATGGGAAATTATGCTATAAACAGGCATTATTAATTTATATGTGGTATAAACAGAAAACCCAGAATTATTCGAAAATTGTTCATCAAAATCTTAATATTCTAGAATTTAATTCAAATGAAAATCCTGAAAAAAGCAAACAGCAAGAAAATGAGACATTTATAGAATTTTGTTTGAAAGAATTCAAATCATTTACTGTTTCTAATTCTAAACGTCGTCGTCTTCTCGGTGATTTTGAAGAAGCTTTGAATACTCAATTGCAAAAAAATGGTTTCAATTGTTATTTCAAATGCAATCACAATTGGTTTAAATCAGAAAACAGTGGAAAAAGGAATTTACCAATATGGTCTGGGTTATACAAATGCATTCATAACGAATGTCAGCAATCTATAACAACTGAAATAGCTGAAATTATAAATGTAAAAGTTGTTATTAAAATTCTGTATTTCGACAAAAAAAAACATGAAAAAATTCTAAAGTCTGAAAGAATAATAGGCCTAGAAAGAAAACTAACAGCTCTAAAGCTAAAAGCAGAAGGTTTTTCAAATGTATGCGATACTTATAATACAAGTAAATATTTTTTAAATTAATAAAAAAAAAACTTTCTAATTTCTTTTTAATTTTTAAAATTGAAGTTACAAAAAAAAAAAAAAATACACTTCACAAAATTGTTAACGAATTCGATCACCGTTTTAGACTTAATAGAGACTTGATTTTAGATTTAAAAGCGACAAAAACTCTATGTCAGAATTTGGGTATTTCAACAAATTCCGAATTCAGAGGTTTTGTTCTCAATTTATAAATAGATTCCTATGGTTTTTTGTTAATGTCAGATATTCAAGTAATTAAAAAAAAAAAAATTTAAAAAATTTTAAATGTATATTTTTTTAGCTAAAAATTTGGATTCAAGCCAAATGTTCAAATCCAATTTGGTATTTTGACGCCACTGGAAGCGTGCATAAGGATATTGTATGTCAAAAAAAGCCATTATTATATTCAATGGTTTTTCGTGACAAGAAAAACAAGATTATAATGCCAATAGCAGAATTTATTACAACAGAGCAAACGACAAAATCAATTTCAATTTATTTACAAGTTATATATTATAATATTATGGAGTTTAATAAGAGCATTGAAAATAAAATCCCTTCAATTATCGTGAGTGATTTTTCGTGGGCAATAATTAATTCTATTTTAAGAGTATTTAATAAAATTACCATTCCAATTCTAAATTGGTGTTATGGAGTGATATTTGAAAATCAAAAAAAAACCAAAAATGCTTTAATTCACATAAACACACGAGTTTATCTTTGTTCCACTCATTTTTTAAAAACAATTGTCAAAAAAGTCAAAAAAATGAATTTAGAGATAAATGTAAAAAATTTGTTTATTTTTTGTTTTTCAATGCTCCAAAATTCAATCACTATCAAACAATTCAATAATTATCTTTGAATATTTTAAATATTTTTAATAACCCGAAAAATGATGAAACATTATTGTATTCGTTAGAAACTATGAGGAGAGAAATAAAAAACCGAAATTTAGATACATTAGATTTTTCAAATTTTACGGATGGTGTGACAACTGAGAAAAATAAAAATAATTCGGATAATGATCATGATGTTTTATATAGTGAAACAGCAGAATCACTAAAAAAAATTTCACCATTTACAGCATATTTTGAAAAGAAGACTTTTACTCTTAGAAAAAAATGTTTAAATAATAATTCTAAGTCGAATTTACAATCAAATCCTTTTTATTTATCTAAATTATTCGATTTAATAGAAGACCAGCTATATTTAATGCCTCTTTGGTGTAGGATTATTCCTGAAATATACGGAAAGTCAAATAATAATTGTTTATCAGAGTGTTTCAAGACTAGATTTACAAATAACCCGGTTGAAAGCTATTTCGGAAATTTAAAAAAAATATTTTACATCATAAAAAATGTTTTCCTAGCGAATTTGTTAGTTTAAGCTTTATGCGAATAAAAGCAAAATATCTAGAATATTATATGCATAATTCTGAAAAAGAATCAAAAATATTAAGTGGACTAATGAGTAAAAAAGAGGAATGGTCTGACAAAAAAACAAAGAATAAGAGGCAAGCAATTTACTACGATTCAAAAGCTACAGCAGAAAAAGGTTTCTATTTTCAGAATTATGATATTTTCAAATATATTTACCAAGATTTATTCGAATACGATCCAATGTTTTTGGAAAAAGAGATTAAGGAGTACACAGTGATTTTTGAAAATGCAAAAATCTGCATTGAGGAAAAATTTGAAGAGCCAATGGAGATTAGCCAAGAAGAAATTCAATTTGATTTTAAAAGATTTAATGAGTTCTATCATAAAATTTCAAATGAAGTGTGGGATTTTGATGAAGCAAAGAGATTTTTTGAAAGCAAACAAACACAGTTAATTAAAATGACAAATTACCTTAGAAATATCAAGCAATCAATTGTGTATTCAGGCCAAAATTTAGACGAAAGCAGATTTTTTAGTATAATAGTTGAATTATTTAATTTAAATTGTTTTGTTTCAATAAGAACATTAGGTGATGGCAATTGTTTTTATAGGTCGATTTCAACACTTCTCTTTGGAACAGATGAATTTTATTATTTATTAAAAATAGGATCAATTTTTATGCTTTTAGAATATCGTAAATTATTTTAAAATATTGTAACAAAGCATTTTTATGTGGAATCTTATGAAACCATCTGTTGTAAGTCTATGATTAAGAATGAATGGGCAATGATGCTAAATAATTTAGCAACAAGCATTTTGCTTAATAGAGAAATTCTTATTTTTAATCTTAACACTGAAACATTGGTCCGGTATAGTTATAAATATTTGATTGGTGAAAATAATTGTCAGAATTTAAAGATTGGATTTGCCTCGAACCACTTTGTTCCATTAGTGTGTAAAGAGATTAATAATTCAGCTTCTTTAGAGAATAACAGTGATTTATTTATAAACTTAAGAGAAAAAATAAAAATTTATTAGAAAAACAAATATTAAAAAACAATAATTTAATCTGACAAAAGTTTTGCAAAGCTGTAAATCAAAATTTAAATTTGTATTCTCAATATTAATACCATTTTAAACTAAAATACTTTAAGAAAATAAACATTTTAGAAAAAAAACCGTAAAAAAAAATTTTTGTTTATATTTTATATATTTTATTAAAATCGATTTTTGAATAAATGTAATAATTCTTCTTAAACATTTTGATATTTTTATTCCATTTATTTGCGCTAATTGCCTTGGATATTCCATGGCAAATAAGCTATATGTTCTTAATGACAATTTTTGCCTGTGAATAATCGAGTATAAAGTGCATGGGCTGCGTTTTCAGCATCAAAACTTTCAGAATAAAGAGCAGAATTTAATCGTAAATGATTATTTTCAGATCGACTACATCCAAGTAAATCAATACATCTATTATCTGACATATATTTTAAAATGGTTTCAATAAGTCTTTTCTCGTTTTTGAAATAAAGCGAAGGAGACATTTCTAATGAATTTTTAATTTTATTCGAAATTTATATCTAAAATAATAGCGATTTTTGAAATTTTTTAATTTCAATCTAAGTAATTTTCTAAAAACAATAAGTTTTTCACATAATTAATTACTGCAAAAAATTCAGATCCAAATTTTACAGTGATTATTATTGGATAAAGATTCGAAATGGCATATATCTGATAAAATGATGAATCAAATATTTTTATTATTTAAAATTTTCAAATTCATTTTAGAAATTTATTAAGAAGTGTTTGTCTCGACTCTTCCAGTGTTTCGATCTCCACTTGTTTTAATGCTGACTGGATCGCTAGTTGACATTCTCTTCTTCTTGTCTCAAATAGTTCTTGTTTGAGGTCCCCCACAGCCTGAGCAAGCTTCGCCATTGTTTGTTCACTTGTGGACGTTTGTGCTTCCTCACTTGACTCCTCCTTGATGAGGACGACGCTCTCGAAAGAGTCACAAGATTCCTCCACGTTTGCTTCCACTGTTTTGGACGATTTTGGACGAGATTCAACTTCTCTAGGTGAAGAGTCGACTCGTTTGCGTTTGTTTGCAGAGTCCCTCTTGATCTTTGAACGCCCGTCTAGCTCTGTTTTAAATTTGATTTTGTTCTCTCGACGTTGGGCGTTGGACGTTGGTTTGTCATTGACTCGTATCGAAATCTTCACATTGTTGAAGTGGAAATTTTTTAGGACCTTGGCGACTTCTTCGTGGACTACTGTTCTTTCAAAAGACACGAAGGCTATGTAATCCGACCTGTTTGGATTTTTGTTTCGCGGAATGATCACGTAGCTAATTTCGCCGTATCGTTGACTACCACCAATATTTTGGAGGAATTTATTTATTTCGTGGTACAAATCGATCGATGTTTGGACCGGATCGGCATTTTTGCTCACATTTTGTAGGTACAGATCGAAATCGGCGTCGTTTCCCAACATTTTTGCTTTCTGATTATCTATTGTTTGAAAAAAATTTAAGTTTATGAGACTCTTTTACATTTAATGAATTTAATTTGAAAATTTTCAAATTTTATTCTTTTTGAAACATATTGCTTGTTAAATAAATGTTGCAATTTTTGAACCGTTTGTTTTTATTTGTGTTTGAAAATTAATTTGAAATTTGTACTTTGCATCGTTTAAAGCATTGTCTTATAGTAAATTTTTAAATTTAAGCCTGAAAGGGTTTTTTTTTTTTTTATAACATATGATTGTTCAACTTTTGTTTGATTTCTAACAAAGTTTCCTCATCGCTCTCATTCCACTCCGCTTCATTTTCACTTGATGATGATTCAGATGTTTTATATTTATTTTTTTGTTTTTTTGATGATTTAATTTTTTCACCTTTTAACATGGATTTGCTTGTAATGTCTATTTCATCTTTTTCATTTTTCAGCGGGCCAAAATCTGGTTTAAATCTTTTTTTATGAATTTGTTTGACTTTTGCTCGTTTTGATCCAGCGAGTTTAATGAAATAATCAACACCATTCCGGTTTACTCCGACAATTTCGAATGGACCATAATACTTCCGCGCAATACCTTGCGATAATCCTTTTTTGAGTTTAGGATGGTCTTCTAAAACAAGGTCGCCAATTTTGTAATTAAATTTTTTAATTTTTCTATCGTGATTCCATTTTGCTTTATGCATGTTTATATCACGATTTTTGAGAGCGATTTGTAATGACGTTAGTTAGGTTTTCTTTAAATTGTTTATGTAAATTTTAGCATTTTCTGGTATATATTTTGGATTTGGCTCATAGTCAGCTAAAATTTCTTCTTCGCCAAATTTGTTTGATTTAATTGTTTAACTTTCGAGTATTTGTTCTCGATTTAATTCATTTAAGTTTGGAATTAGAACATCAATTGGTAAACGAGGTTCTCTACCAAACATCATTGTAAACGGTGTTTGATTTGTTGTACTATGCACAGATGAATTATATGCAAAAGCATATTTTTCAAAGTTTAAATCCCAATTTTCTTGGTCTTCATCTATGTAACATTTGATCATGTTTTTTAGGAGTTTAACAGTCACCTCGCTTTGACCGTCACATTGTGGGTGATAGGGTGTTGTTTTAAAACGTTTAATATCAAGATGATCGTAGACTAAATCTAACAGTTTAGATTGAAATTGTGTTCCTTGATCGGAGAGAATGCCATCTGGAATACCATAAGTACAGCACCATTTGTCAACTACATTGTCTGCAGCTGTTTCAGCTTGAGTGTTTTTCGTTGGACAAAATTTTGCTACTTTTGTACAATGGTCAATGATAATTTGAAAATATTTATTACCTCGTTTTGTTTCTATAAATGGACCCGCAATATCTGTCGTTATTAATTCGTTTACATATGATGGTTTTAGGTAAATAAGTTCTGCATTTCTGTTTGATTTGGTGCCTTTAACTTTTTGACAAACTTCACATTCACGTATAATTTTTTTAACAGCTGTTTGTAAATATGGTCTTTAAAATCGACTTGTAATTTTTTCGATTGTTTTTCACCTCCCAAGATGTCCATTATAAATTGTTTCATGCATATGTTTAATAACTCTATCTTGACTTTGTTTGGGTAATACAAGCCGGTTAACGTTTGATCCATCTTTGCACTTAACCGTACGATACAATACATTTTCTACTAAACGTAAATTGCCATATTCTCTATAAAAAAGTCTCTGCATTGTATTTTCGAATATTTTTACTTCTGGTTTTGTATCTGGATTTTGTTTAATTAAATTTATAATCCACACAATGTCGGCATCTTGCGTTTGTTCATCAATAAATGAAATTGTTTCGATCGAGTCTGTAATCTCGTTAATTTCAATTGATTTTTTATTTACTAGAGTGACGTTAGCATCACTTTTTTCTTCGAAAATTTCGGCAACAAGTGTGTCAAAATAATCAGCGTATTGATCAGTGTTTACCTCGTTTTCATCTGGCAATCTTGAGAAATTGTCTGCCACAATGTTTTCTTTACCAGGCACATGAAGTATTTCGAAATCGTAAAAACTCAGCCGTAATAACCAGCGTTCTAATCTTGCGTGAGTGTTTTTCTTTGTTTGTATCCAAGTGAGTGGTAGGTGGTCTGTTTTGATGAGAAATGGTTTACCATATAGATATTGGTGGAAATATTCGATAGCCATAACTAGAGCCAGTAGTTCTTTTTCGGGCATCGAATAATTTCTTTGGGCCGACGTATAATTCTTTGAAAAATATGCGATCGGTCGGGCACTACCATCATCTTGTTGCTGCTCCAATACAGCACCATAGCCAAATTCACTTGCATCAGTCGATACATAGAACGGTTTGTTGAAATCGGGTAACGCTAACACTAAGTTGCTACACAGCGTTTGTTTTAAGTTTTCAAAATTTGTTTGAGCTGAGTCATTCCATGTAAAAAGAACTTTTCTCCCATTAACAGCTCCGTTTCGCTTACGACAGTTGTCTGGAACGTTTTTTAAATCCATTAAATCATATAAAGGTTTTGCAACTTCCGCATAATTTTCAATAAATTTTCTATACTGATTTGAAATACCAAGCCATTATTGTAGCTCTTGGACGTTTTTTGGTTTGTTTTTTTTTCATTAAACAACTTGCTCTTTCTGGGTTTGGATTGATTTGATTCTTAGAAATTACGTTTCCAAGCAGTTGTATTTCATTGACAACGGGTACACATTTTTCGAATGAAATTTTCAAGTTTCGATTGCGTAAAGTATCTATTATCTCTAATACTATTTGTTTGTGAGAGTTGAAGCCAAGAGTTTGACAGTTTGAAAAAATAATCAGATCATCCAAATAAACACGCATCAAATCTTGTCTAATAAATTTATCAGCCATTTCGATGAATCGCTGAAACCATGATGGTGCGGTTTTTATACCCATAGGCATCGATAAATATTCATACAAACCGAATTCACATATAAAGGCGGTGTATTTTATCGAATCCTCGTGGACAGGTATTTGATGATATGCTGACTTCATGTCAATTTTAGTGAATGTATCAGTACCAGACAGTTTGTTGTATAGATCTTGAATAGATGGTAGCGGGTAACTGTCAGCTCTAATGACCTTATTCAATGGTTTATAATCTATTGTTAGCCGGATTGAACCGTCAGGTTTGTCAACAACTGTAAGAACAGAGCACCATTCACTTTTACTTTTTCGAATTATTCCAGCTTTCAATTGTTTGTCTAGTTCTTGTTTAACTTTATCCTTTACATTGTAAGGTAATGGTCTACATTTTGTAGTAATGGGTTCTTGGTCTCTGTTTGACAGTTCAATTTTGAAAGCAAAACTTTTGTTTTCGCTCGGTGTTAAATCGATTACTGACTGGGCCGAAATTGTTTTTAATTGATTGAGAATTTCTTGACGGACCTTCTTAACATCATCACTAGTAGACACTGGATTTTCGAACCTAACTTTTTTATCAGTTATTTCTAGAATTGTATTGGTTTTTTGCCCTTTGCTTGATTCATTGGTTCGGAATTCATCAACCGATTGTTATTGATTGTTTCGCACAAATAATTTTTCAAATAGATTTTTTAAATCTTCATTATCATTTCCATTTATTTTAATCTTTGGATTAACCCATTTGTTTGTAAATTCTTGCTTAAAATTTTTTTGTCCACTTTCTGGTTCATTAGGATTAGTTTGAGTCTTGCCGAAACCACTTGAACGATTTTTTACCTTTGTTAATGTCCTTAGCATAATTTATTTCTGAATTGTAATGAAATTGTTGTTTTATCAACTTGCTAAATTCGTCAACTTTCGTTTTAATAACTCTTGTGTTTAGAAGTGGAATATTTAATCGGTTTAAAATATCTCTTCCTAGAAGACATCATGACAATCATGCACTGAATTGTGGTTTGTCACCAAAATTGAGACATTTTTTAAAGTTTCGTTTTGGTTTGCAGTTACTTGACAATTGTTTAAATTTATTTGACCATAGATTTTCAACTCAGAGCTACACGATTTCAATTTGTATCCTTTACATTCGACGAGTTTAGTGCTTGAATCCTCTCGTTTGATTTTTTGATACAGTTTGTGATTGATAATCGTTTTATCTGCTCCAGTGTCAAATAAATAACTAACCAAAGTTTTGTTGAAAATTGCATTACCGATTATCCTGTCATTTTTCAGTCGTAAATCGGCTGCGTTTGTTCAGTTGCTAGTTTTATTTTTTCTTGGTATCTCGTGTTGTATTTATGGTAATACGGTTGACTGTCGCGTTTATAATAACGATTGTTTAAATTCGAAAAATTCGTTTGACTTGGATTTTGATTGTTTGTACTCATTCTCACTGCGGTTTGATTGCCAATGTCTGACTCCGACTCGATACCAATACCATATCCATTGAATTTGTTTATCGAATATTCTACCAATTGTTTGAAACTAAACTGTTCGTTGTTTCGATTTGTTCTAGAAAGTTTTTCTCTACATTTTTCTTGTAGTCTTTTGTTGAAAAGTCCTTCGACATACTTTCGTTTGATAATTTTTTCTAGTTTTTCGAATTCAACTTGTGGAAACAGTTTTTCAATCGTCATTTTTAAATATTCTGCATATTGTTCTAGGGTTTGATTAATTTTTTGTTTAATTTCGAAAAAATTTTTGAAGTCGCTTAAGTTGTCTGAATTAATTTCTGACTTTGTTTGGTTATCCAATATATGTTTTAACTCGTTTTTTAAGCGTTCGAAACCATTCTCGTCTTTGATTAGGCTCTGAAGGTCTTTTATTTTTGACATAATGTTTGAATCAATATATTTTATAGCAGTACCAACCCAATCTTTCTTATGTCTATCTTTTAGACAAAATTCTAACATTGCAATCCAGTTTGATAGATTCATTGTTTCGTTTAAAACATGAATTTTGTTTATTTGAACTAGATTCGGATATATAATTCCTCCGTTGTCTGGTTGTAAATGATCTTGGGCGTCCAATTGTAATGTGTTATACAAATTAACATTGGTGGTCGATGCTGAACTCGATTTCTGCGTGGAGTGCCTCCCTGCCTTTAACTGATATCGAATCAGTATCACTATAACTATTAATAAGGTTGTTACAAGTGTTTCCATTGTTCGTTTGTAAATCATCCATTTGACGAATTTAAACGAAATATCTCGGACAAACAATGCACATTCCATTATGAGTTTGCTTATGATTTCCCAATTTGATGGCTCTTCAAAACCGAAAATGTGTGCATTTACGTTTGGAGACATTACACTAATTGTAACTAATATTTGCAACAGTTTGTTAGTATACAACAACATTTTTGAATTCTTAAATTTTTTACTAGGGACGCCAATGTTGAGGTTTTACCTCGTGTTTATTTTCTACCTAAGGTTTAGGGGTTCTTTAATTAAAAGAATTGTTTGTTGTTGGGCATTCAGGCCTAGTTTATTAAACGAAACGTGGTTATAGAAAAGAGTGGTGGCAGGTAAAGAAATAAAATGGGCTGCATTTATAGTGTAATATTTTCTAGACCTTCACTTGCGTGAGGGACTAGTGAATATTACACTTTTTGTGAAGTTGTGTATGAAACCACAACATAAATAATTTTAGAATTTTAATTAAATAATTCGCAAAAGACAGCAAATTTCTCGAATAATCTAAAATAAGAAGCTTTAAAAATTGTCCAAACGATTCAAAACAAAATATTATTTTTTTTCTTATTACGAATTATATTCTCAAAGTATTTTATTTAGACGCCTTAAATTAATTTTAAAAATAAACTTGAATTTTTCAACATATAAAAATTTTTTGATTTATAATATTATTAAATAAATGCCTAAATGACTCTTTATCTAACAAAAAACTCATCAAAAAAATCTTTAAAATTTTGAGAATTTCAAATTTATTTTATTTCAATTAATAAATTTCAATTTTTATATAAATAATTTTAGAATTTTAATTAAATAATTCGCAAAAGACAGCAAATTTCTCGAATAATCTAAAATAAGAAGCTTTAAAAATTGTCCAAACGATTCAAAACAAAATATTATTTTTTTTCTTATTACGAATTATATTCTCAAAGTATTTTATTTAGACGCCTTAAATTAATTTTAAAAATAAACTTGAATTTTTCAACATAAAAATTTTTTTGATTTATTATTTTATTAAATAAATGCCTAAATGACTCTTTATCCAACAAAGAACTCATCAAAAAAATCTTTAAAATTGTGAGAATTTCAAATTTATTTTATTTCAATTAATAAATTTCAATTTTTATATAAATAATTTTAGAATTTTAATTAAATAATTCGCAAAAGACAGCAAATTTCTCGAATAATCTAAAATAAGAAGCTTTAAAATTTGTCAAAAAGATTCAAAACAAAATATTATTTTTTTTCTTATTACGAATTATATTCTCAAAGTATTTTATTTAGATGCCTTAAATTAATTTTAAAAATAAACTTGAATTTTTCAACATATAAAAATTTTTTGATTTATAATATTATTAAATAAATGCCTAAATGACTCTTTATCTAACAAAAAACTCATCAAAAAAATCTTTAAAATTTTGAGAATTTCAAATTTATTTTATTTCAATTAATAAATTTCAATTTTTATATAAATAATTTTAGAATTTTAATTAAATAATTCGCAAAAGACAGCAAATTTCTCGAATAATCTAAAATAAGAAGCTTTAAAATTTGTCCAAACGATTCAAAACAAAATATTATTTTTTTTCATATTACGAATTATATTCTCAAAGTATTTTATTTAGATGCCTCAAATTAATTTTAAAAATAAACTTGAATTTTTCAACATAAAAATTTTTTTGATTTATTATTTTATTAAATAAATGCCTAAATGACTCTTTATCCAACAAAGAACTCATCAAAAAAATCTTGAAAATTGTGAGAATTTCAAATTTATTTTATTTCAATTAATAAATTTCAATTTTTATATAAATAATTTGGCAAAGTAAAAATTTTGCTCATTTTCATTTTGTTCAATCTTGCTCAAAAATAAAAAAGAAAATTTGAAAAATTGCAGTTTGCAATTTGAATTTTTGTTTAAAATAATTTATTAAAAAATTAAAACTGTTAATTGAGTTTAATTTTGATATATCTAAACAAAAAAATTTGTTTACCAATGGCCTTGCTATCGTTTTTGTTGTAGACGCGGCGAAAATTTGTCATTTCGAACATTTCGACGAGTTGGCACCACTGCCGACTGACAGCGAAACAATGACGGCGTGCACGGCGGCCCATTCGCCACAACTTTCGAATTCAAAAAGCTCAATTCTTGGCTGCCCACAAGCTTGCAGTTCACGTACGCACTCACGTGCTCGTCTTGAGCACAGCCCGACTCAGCACTATGGCCAAATGCAGCTATTGGCCCTCTTGGAACAGCTCCGAGCAGTTGAAATTGACCGAAGAGTCGCTCAGCTCCTCGACGTGCTTGAGCTGGTTCAGCAGACACTCGTCCGTGTTGACGAACAGCGAGTTGTTCTTGGCACTCAAGTAGACGCACAAACAAGACGAGAGAGTGTCCTTTAGCTTGGAATGCTTGATCAGAATGAGCAGTCGGATGGGATGGAGGCTTTTGGCGTTGGAGGCGAACTTGTCGATGCAGAGCCAAGTGGAGTAGGTTAGGCCGGATCTGGGAAGGAAGACGCGCTCGCCGCTGCCCACTCCGCCGTTCAACCACAAATATGTGCTGAATGGATTTGTCATTCTTGAGTTTTATTTTGTAAATTCCGAAAGCAACTGCTTTGCATTCACAACCTGCCATGGCGACTCAAGCGACAACTACATTTTTTCTTGTCACGTTTTCAGATGCAACCTGGTGGATGCAGTGAGCAAAATATTGTACTCATTTTGGACGGTGTTCAACCGGCAAAACCAACAGTTGCAAAGCTCGCGCCAGCACCGAACCAGCGAGACAAGTCTGAGCAGCACAGCCGGCCAATTGAGCTCGGTGGCGAGCTCCCTTCTCTGCTCGCTCACCAACTACGGCTCGTCCAACCTGGTAAACCTGACCACCCAAAGCACCAGCACTCTAAACCCTGACTTTTGCGACTACGCTCTCAAGTACGTGAACGGGTCCAAAGACGACCAGTATATATTCAGCGCCACATTGGACATAAAAGAAGAGGAGCCCAAGAGCCAAACTTTTCAGCTGGTGCCAAGAGAAAAAGAGTTTTTCAAGCTGAGAAAAAACATCGACAAACAAATCAACATTCACATTCAACAAATCACCAATGCTTCATTGGAAATTGAGCGCTGCTTTGGCGTGCTGATGTGTCAGGGCAGAAATGTGAGCAACAAGGACATGCAGCTGCTAGATCTTGATTCAATGGGAAAGTCGGCTGTGTCGAGCAGCAGCTACAAAAGCACTGGCTATGTGGTCACGGCCAATGGCAGCCAAGCAAGACCAACTCTGCGCTTCAGGTGCTCAATGAAGAGACGCAAAAGAACGCGAGGGTGTTCATGACCATGGCAATTGACCTTGTCTTCAGCGGTCTGCAGGACCCGGTCAGATTTTGTGTGGAGAGCAAGGCGCGCATATTTTCCCAAAGTGAAAAGTTCTGGGTATTGATGTTGTATTCTTGCTAGTTGAATGCCAGTTGGACTTGGATGTGTATGCGGACAGAGTGAGTGCTATTAAGGCCATGGTTAGCACAAAAGTGCAAATTGGAGAGGTAAAAGTAAACATAAAAAATTGTTCACGGACTTTTATGGGTCAATTGCACCATCTTTTGAACCTAGGCACTGTTGATTTAAATGTTGAATTTCTCACTTTTTTTTTAAATTCAATTAGTTTTAGTAATCTTAAAAATGATCCATGTGGTCTAAAGTATCTTTGTGATACTGATATTTAAGGTTTTCTAAAATTAAATTGAATATGCATTTTTTCAAAATTTTTTAAAGTGTATAAAATTAAAGAAAATTTTCTTAATTTAATTTTTTGAGAAAAATAAAAAAATTTTAGTGACAATTTTTTTTATTATTTTGAAAATTAAATTTTTGCTGAGCTTCGAAGATTGAAGCAACCTTAATTAGTACTTTTTTAAATAGATATATTATAAATATATATTTTTAAAAAATTAAATTAATTTTATAATTTTGAAAAATATTTTTTTATTATATTTTAAAATAATATACAGTCAACCCTCGTTAATCCGGTCATCGATTATCCGAAAAATTCGATTGCCGAATAATTTTTCATTTTCCCTTTCCCTTTCTTATAAAATTAATTAATTTCTTATAGCATTAAAAAAGCTTGTATATAATTCGATAATTAGGCTAAGACAACTGACATCTTCTTTATAAATTATTTCTATTTTTGGATTTTTAATTCGGCCAAAAATGTTTTAAAATGTCGCTAAAAAATAACATATCCGAAAGAAAAGATTTTTTCATTGTTAAAAAAAATAAACAATCGAACATTGTTGACTATTTTAAAATGAATTAAATATTTTAAAAAATTTTAATCCGTTAATAGAATTTTATTTTTGTTAAATTTTTTATAAAACTTATGTTAATTGTTTTGTAAAAAATTATTTTATTTAATCCGGTAAGATTAAAATTTTCCTCTAATGTCGGACTTTCGAGAGTTCGGCAGTTTCGACAATACGTCAATAAAGTATTTTCCGAATTTTGCCGGATCAACGAAAGCTGACTGTAATTCATTATCTTAAAATCTATTTTGATCTTTTATCCAATATGTAATAAAAGATATTTAAAAAAAAATTGAAAACTGAAAATAATAAATAATTTTTTATCAATAAAAGAATATTTTATTTTGCAATGGACATTATGTTTTCTATTAATAAATACCGGTAAGTCGGATACTTTCAGTAGCAGTCGTGATAATCTTTACAATTATATTAAAAAAAAGAAGACTGCAAACTGGACATCAAATAAAATAAAAAAAATCTAAAAAATTAACATTTTAATTTTTTAATATATTATTTTAATTTAAAATTCAAATTGCAAATTGCAATTTTTCAAATTTTTTTTTCATTTTTGAGCAAGATTGAACAAAATGAAAATGAGCAAAATTTTTACTTTGCCAATAATTTTAGAATTTTAATTAAATAATTCGCAAAAGACAGCAAATTTCACGAATAATCTAAAATAAGAAGCTTTAAAATTTGTCCAAACGATTCAAAACAAAATATTATTTTTTTCATATTACGAATTATATTCTCAAAGTATTTTATTTAGATGCCTTAAATTAATTTTAAAAATAAACTTGAATTTTTCAACATATAAAATTTTTTGATTCATTATTTTATTAAATAAATGCCTAAATGACTCTTTATCCAACAAAAAACTCATCAAAAAAATTTTAAAATTGTGAGAATTTCAAATTTATTTTATTTCAATTAATAAATTTCAATTTTTATATAAATAATTTTACAATTTTAATTAGAGAATTCACGAAAAAAAGCAAATTTCTCGAATAATCAAAATTAAGAAACTTCAAAATTTGTCCAAAAGATTCAAAACAAAATATTATTTTCTATCATTTTACGATTTATATTCTCAAAGTATTTTATTTAGATGCCTTAAATTAATTTTTAAAATAAACTTGAATTTTTCAACATATAAAAATTTTTTGATTCATTATTTTATTAAATAAATGCCTAAATGACTCTTTATCCAACAAAAAACTCATCAAAAAAATTTTAAAATTGTGAGAATTTCAAATTTATTTTATTTCAATTAATAAATTTCAATTTTTATATAAATAATTTTACAATTTTAATTAGAGAATTCACGAAAAAAAGCAAATTTCTCGAATAATCAAAATTAAGAAACTTCAAAATTTGTCCAAAAGATTCAAAACAAAATATTATTTTCTATCATTTTACGATTTATATTCTCAAAGTATTTTATTTAGATGCCTTAAATTAATTTTAAAATAAACTTGAATTTTTCAACATATAAAAATTTTTTGATTCATTATTTTATTAAATAAATGCCTAAATGACTCTTTATCCAACAAAAAACTCATCAAAAAATTTTTAAAATTGTGAGAATTTCAAATTTATTTTATTTCAATTAATAAATTTCAATTTTTATATAAATAATTTTACAATTTTAATTAGAGAATTCACGAAAAAAAGCAAATTTCTCGAATAATCAAAATTAAGAAACTTCAAAATTTGTCCAAAAGATTCAAAACAAAATATTATTTTCTATCATTTTACGATTTATATTCTCAAAGTATTTTATTTAGATGCCTTAAATTAATTTTTAAAATAAACTTGAATTTTTCAACATATAAAAATTTTTTGATTCATTATTTTATTAAATAAATGCCTAAATGACTCTTTATCCAACAAAAAACTCATCAAAAAATTTTTAAAATTGTGAGAATTTCAAATTTATTTTATTTCAATTAATAAATTTCAATTTTTATATAAATAATTTTACAATTTTAATTAGAGAATTCACGAAAAAAAGCAAATTTCTCGAATAATCAAAATTAAGAAACTTCAAATTTGTCCAAAAGATTCAAAACAAAATATTATTTTCTATCATTTTACGATTTATATTCTCAAAGTATTTTATTTAGATGCCTTAAATTAATTTTTAAAATAAACTTGAATTTTTCAACATATAAAAATTTTTTGATTCATTATTTTATTAAATAAATGCCTAAATGACTCTTTATCCAACAAAAAACTCATCAAAAAATTTTAAAATTGTGAGAATTTCAAATTTATTTTATTTCAATTAATAAATTTCAATTTTTATATAAATAATTTTACAATTTTAATTAGAGAATTCACGAAAAAAAGCAAATTTCTCGAATAATCAAAATTAAGAAACTTCAAAATTTGTCCAAAAGATTCAAAACAAAATATTATTTTCTATCATTTTACGATTTATATTCTCAAAGTATTTTATTTAGATGCCTTAAATTAATTTTTAAAATAAACTTGAATTTTTCAACATATAAAAATTTTTTGATTCATTATTTTATTAAATAAATGCCTAAATGACTCTTTATCCAACAAAAAACTCATCAAAAAATTTTTAAAATTGTGAGAATTTCAAATTTATTTTATTTCAATTAATAAATTTCAATTTTTATATAAATAATTTTACAATTTTAATTAGAGAATTCACGAAAAAAAGCAAATTTCTCGAATAATCAAAATTAAGAAACTTCAAAATTTGTCCAAAAGATTCAAAACAAAATATTATTTTCTATCATTTTACGATTTATATTCTCAAAGTATTTTATTTAGATGCCTTAAATTAATTTTTAAAATAAACTTGAATTTTTCAACATATAAAAATTTTTTGATTCATTATTTTATTAAATAAATGCCTAAATGACTCTTATCCAACAAAAAACTCATCAAAAAATTTTTAAAATTGTGAGAATTTCAAATTTATTTTATTTCAATTAATAAATTTCAATTTTTATATAAATAATTTTACAATTTTAATTAGAGAATTCACGAAAAAAAGCAAATTTCTCGAATAATCAAAATTAAGAAACTTCAAAATTTGTCCAAAAGATTCAAAACAAAATATTATTTTCTATCATTTTACGATTTATATTCTCAAAGTATTTTATTTAGATGCCTTAAATTAATTTTTAAAATAAACTTGAATTTTTCAACATATAAAAATTTTTTGATTCATTATTTTATTAAATAAATGCCTAAATGACTCTTTATCCAACAAAAAACTCATCAAAAAATTTTTAAAATTGTGAGAATTTCAAATTTATTTTATTTCAATTAATAAATTTCAATTTTTATATAAATAATTTTACAATTTTAATTAGAGAATTCACGAAAAAAAGCAAATTTCTCGAATAATCAAAATTAAGAAACTTCAAAATTTGTCCAAAAGATTCAAAACAAAATATTATTTTCTATCATTTTACGATTTATATTCTCAAAGTATTTTATTTAGATGCCTTAAATTAATTTTAAAATAAACTTGAATTTTTCAACATATAAAAATTTTTTGATTCATTATTTTATTAAATAAATGCCTAAATGACTCTTTATCCAACAAAAAACTCATCAAAAAATTTTTAAAATTGTGAGAATTTCAAATTTATTTTATTTCAATTAATAAATTTCAATTTTTATATAAATAATTTTACAATTTTAATTAGAGAATTCACGAAAAAAAGCAAATTTCTCGAATAATCAAAATTAAGAAACTTCAAATTTGTCCAAAAGATTCAAAACAAAATATTATTTTCTATCATTTTACGATTTATATTCTCAAAGTATTTTATTTAGATGCCTTAAATTAATTTTAAAATAAACTTGAATTTTTCAACATATAAAAATTTTTTGATTCATTATTTTATTAAATAAATGCCTAAATGACTCTTTATCCAACAAAAAACTCATCAAAAAATTTTTAAAATTGTGAGAATTTCAAATTTATTTTATTTCAATTAATAAATTTCAATTTTTATATAAATAATTTTACAATTTTAATTAGAGAATTCACGAAAAAAAGCAAATTTCTCGAATAATCAAAATTAAGAAACTTCAAAATTTGTCCAAAAGATTCAAAACAAAATATTATTTTCTATCATTTTACGATTTATATTCTCAAAGTATTTTATTTAGATGCCTTAAATTAATTTTTAAAATAAACTTGAATTTTTCAACATATAAAAATTTTTTGATTCATTATTTTATTAAATAAATGCCTAAATGACTCTTTATCCAACAAAAAACTCATCAAAAAATTTTTAAAATTGTGAGAATTTCAAATTTATTTTATTTCAATTAATAAATTTCAATTTTTATATAAATAATTTTACAATTTTAATTAGAGAATTCACGAAAAAAAGCAAATTTCTCGAATAATCAAAATTAAGAAACTTCAAAATTTGTCCAAAAGATTCAAAACAAAATATTATTTTCTATCATTTTACGATTTATATTCTCAAAGTATTTTATTTAGATGCCTTAAATTAATTTTTAAAATAAACTTGAATTTTTCAACATATAAAAATTTTTTGATTCATTATTTTATTAAATAAATGCCTAAATGACTCTTTATCCAACAAAAAACTCATCAAAAAATTTTTAAAATTGTGAGAATTTCAAATTTATTTTATTTCAATTAATAAATTTCAATTTTTATATAAATAATTTTACAATTTTAATTAGAGAATTCACGAAAAAAAGCAAATTTCTCGAATAATCAAAATTAAGAAACTTCAAAATTTGTCCAAAAGATTCAAAACAAAATATTATTTTCTATCATTTTACGATTTATATTCTCAAAGTATTTTATTTAGATGCCTTAAATTAATTTTTAAAATAAACTTGAATTTTTCAACATATAAAAATTTTTTGATTCATTATTTTATTAAATAAATGCCTAAATGACTCTTTATCCAACAAAAAACTCATCAAAAAATTTTTAAAATTGTGAGAATTTCAAATTTATTTTATTTCAATTAATAAATTTCAATTTTTATATAAATAATTTTACAATTTTAATTAGAGAATTCACGAAAAAAAGCAAATTTCTCGAATAATCAAAATTAAGAAACTTCAAAATTTGTCCAAAAGATTCAAAACAAAATATTATTTTCTATCATTTTACGATTTATATTCTCAAAGTATTTTATTTAGATGCCTTAAATTAATTTTTAAAATAAACTTGAATTTTTCAACATATAAAAATTTTTTGATTCATTATTTTATTAAATAAATGCCTAAATGACTCTTTATCCAACAAAAAACTCATCAAAAAATTTTAAAATTGTGAGAATTTCAAATTTATTTTATTTCAATTAATAAATTTCAATTTTTATATAAATAATTTTACAATTTTAATTAGAGAATTCACGAAAAAAAGCAAATTTCTCGAATAATCAAAATTAAGAAACTTCAAAATTTGTCCAAAAGATTCAAAACAAAATATTATTTTCTATCATTTTACGATTTATATTCTCAAAGTATTTTATTTAGATGCCTTAAATTAATTTTTAAAATAAACTTGAATTTTTCAACATATAAAAATTTTTTGATTCATTATTTTATTAAATAAATGCCTAAATGACTCTTTATCCAACAAAAAACTCATCAAAAAATTTTAAAATTGTGAGAATTTCAAATTTATTTTATTTCAATTAATAAATTTCAATTTTTATATAAATAATTTTACAATTTTAATTAGAGAATTCACGAAAAAAAGCAAATTTCTCGAATAATCAAAATTAAGAAACTTCAAAATTTGTCCAAAAGATTCAAAACAAAATATTATTTTCTATCATTTTACGATTTATATTCTCAAAGTATTTTATTTAGATGCCTTAAATTAATTTTTAAAATAAACTTGAATTTTTCAACATATAAAAATTTTTTGATTCATTATTTTATTAAATAAATGCCTAAATGACTCTTTATCCAACAAAAAACTCATCAAAAAATTTTAAAATTGTGAGAATTTCAAATTTATTTTATTTCAATTAATAAATTTCAATTTTTATATAAATAATTTTACAATTTTAATTAGAGAATTCACGAAAAAAAGCAAATTTCTCGAATAATCAAAATTAAGAAACTTCAAAATTTGTCCAAAAGATTCAAAACAAAATATTATTTTCTATCATTTTACGATTTATATTCTCAAAGTATTTTATTTAGATGCCTTAAATTAATTTTTAAAATAAACTTGAATTTTTCAACATATAAAAATTTTTTGATTCATTATTTTATTAAATAAATGCCTAAATGACTCTTTATCCAACAAAAAACTCATCAAAAAATTTTTAAAATTGTGAGAATTTCAAATTTATTTTATTTCAATTAATAAATTTCAATTTTTATATAAATAATTTTACAATTTTAATTAGAGAATTCACGAAAAAAAGCAAATTTCTCGAATAATCAAAATTAAGAAACTTCAAAATTTGTCCAAAAGATTCAAAACAAAATATTATTTTCTATCATTTTACGATTTATATTCTCAAAGTATTTTATTTAGATGCCTTAAATTAATTTTTAAAATAAACTTGAATTTTTCAACATATAAAAATTTTTTGATTCATTATTTTATTAAATAAATGCCTAAATGACTCTTTATCCAACAAAAAACTCATCAAAAAATTTTTAAAATTGTGAGAATTTCAAATTTATTTTATTTCAATTAATAAATTTCAATTTTTATATAAATAATTTTACAATTTTAATTAGAGAATTCACGAAAAAAAGCAAATTTCTCGAATAATCAAAATTAAGAAACTTCAAAATTTGTCCAAAAGATTCAAAACAAAATATTATTTTCTATCATTTTACGATTTATATTCTCAAAGTATTTTATTTAGATGCCTTAAATTAATTTTTAAAATAAACTTGAATTTTTCAACATATAAAAATTTTTTGATTCATTATTTTATTAAATAAATGCCTAAATGACTCTTTATCCAACAAAAAACTCATCAAAAAATTTTTAAAATTGTGAGAATTTCAAATTTATTTTATTTCAATTAATAAATTTCAATTTTTATAAAAATAATTTTACAATTTTAATTAGAGAATTCACGAAAAAAGCAAATTTCTCGAATAATCAAAATTAAGAAACTTCAAAATTTGTCCAAAAGATTCAAAACAAAATATTATTTTCTATCATTTTACGATTTATATTCTCAAAGTATTTTATTTAGATGCCTTAAATTAATTTTTAAAATAAACTTGAATTTTTCAACATATAAAAATTTTTTGATTCATTATTTTATTAAATAAATGCCTAAATGACTCTTTATCCAACAAAAAACTCATCAAAAAATTTTTAAAATTGTGAGAATTTCAAATTTATTTTATTTCAATTAATAAATTTCAATTTTTATATAAATAATTTTACAATTTTAATTAGAGAATTCACGAAAAAAAGCAAATTTCTCGAATAATCAAAATTAAGAAACTTCAAATTTGTCCAAAAGATTCAAAACAAAATATTATTTTCTATCATTTTACGATTTATATTCTCAAAGTATTTTATTTAGATGCCTTAAATTAATTTTTAAAATAAACTTGAATTTTTCAACATATAAAAATTTTTTGATTCATTATTTTATTAAATAAATGCCTAAATGACTCTTTATCCAACAAAAAACTCATCAAAAAATTTTTAAAATTGTGAGAATTTCAAATTTATTTTATTTCAATTAATAAATTTCAATTTTTATATAAATAATTTTACAATTTTAATTAGAGAATTCACGAAAAAAAGCAAATTTCTCGAATAATCAAAATTAAGAAACTTCAAAATTTGTCCAAAAGATTCAAAACAAAATATTATTTTCTATCATTTTACGATTTATATTCTCAAAGTATTTTATTTAGATGCCTTAAATTAATTTTTAAAATAAACTTGAATTTTTCAACATATAAAAATTTTTTGATTCATTATTTTATTAAATAAATGCCTAAATGACTCTTTATCCAACAAAAAACTCATCAAAAAATTTTTAAAATTGTGAGAATTTCAAATTTATTTTATTTCAATTAATAAATTTCAATTTTTATATAAATAATTTTACAATTTTAATTAGAGAATTCACGAAAAAAAGCAAATTTCACGAATAATCTAAAATAAGAAGCTTTAAAATTTGTCCAAACGATTCAAAACAAAATATTATTTTTTTCATATTACGAATTATATTCTCAAAGTATTTTATTTAGATGCCTCAAATTAATTTTAAAAATAAACTTGAATTTTTCAACATAAAAATTTTTTTGATTTATTATTTTATTAAATAAATGCCTAAATGACTCTTTATCCAACAAAGAACTCATCAAAAAAATCTTGAAAATTGTGAGAATTTCAAATTTATTTTATTTCAATTAATAAATTTCAATTTTTATATAAATAATTTGGCAAAGTAAAAATTTTGCTCATTTTCATTTTGTTCAATCTTGCTCAAAAATAAAAAAGAAAATTTGAAAAATTGCAGTTTGCAATTTGAATTTTTGTTTAAAATAATTTATTAAAAAATTAAAACTGTTAATTGAGTTTAATTTTGATATATCTAAACAAAAAAATTTGTTTACCAATGGCCTTGCTGTCGTTTTTGTTGTAGACGCGGCGAAAATTTGTCATTTCGAACATTTCGACGAGTTGGCACCACCGCCGACTGACAGCGAAACAATGACGGCGTGCACGGCGGCCCGTTCGCCACAACTATCGAATTCAAAAAGCTCAATTCTTGGCTGCCCACAAGCTTGCAGTTCACGTACGCACTCACGTGCTCGTCTTGAGCACAGCCCGACTCAGCACTATGGCCAAATGCAGCTATTGGCCCTCTTGGAACAGCTCCGAGCAGTTGAAATTGACCGAAGAGTCGCTCAGCTCCTCGACGTGCTTGAGCTGGTTCAGCAGACACTCGTCCGTGTTGACGAACAGCGAGTTGTTCTTGGCACTCAAGTAGACGCACAAACAAGACGAGAGAGTGTCCTTTAGCTTGGAATGCTTGATCAGAATGAGCAGTCGGGTGGGATGGAGTCTTTTGGCGTTGGAGGCGAACTTGTCGATGCAGAGCCAAGTGGAGTAGGTTAGGCCGGATCTGGGAAGGAAGACGCGCTCGCCGCTGCCCACTCCGCCGTTCAACCACAAATATGTGCTGAATGGATTTGTCATTCTTGAGTTTTATTTTGTAAATTCCGAAAGCAACTGCTTTGCATTCACAACCTGCCATGGCGACTCAAGCGACAACTACATTTTTCTTGTCACGTTTTCAGATGCAACCTGGTGGATGCAGTGAGCAAAATATTGTACTCATTTTGGACGGTGTTCAACCGGCAAAACCAACAGTTGCAAAGCTCGCGCCAGCACCGAACCAGCGAGACAAGTCTGAGCAGCACAGCCGGCCAATTGAGCTCGGTGGCGAGCTCCCTTCTCTGCTCGCTCACCAACTACGGCTCGTCCAACCTGGTAAACCTGACCACCCAAAGCACCAGCACTCTAAACCCTGACTTTTGCGACTACGCTCTCAAGTACGTGAACGGGTCCAAAGACGACCAGTATATATTCAGCGCCACATTGGACATAAAAGAAGAGGAGCCCAAGAGCCAAACTTTTCAGCTGGTGCCAAAAGAAAAAGAGTTTTTCAAGCTGAGAAAAAACATCGACAAACAAATCAACATTCACATTCAACAAATCACCAATGCTTCATTGGAAATTGAGCGCTGCTTTGGCGTGCTGATGTGTCAGGGCAGAAATGTGAGCAACAAGGACATGCAGCTGCTAGATCTTGATTCAATGGGAAAGTCGGCTGTGTCGAGCAGCAGCTACAAAAGCACTGGCTATGTGGTCACGGCCAATGGCAGCCAAGCAAGACCAACTCTGCGCTCCAGGTGCTCAATGAAGAGACGCAAAAGAACGCGAGGGTGTTCATGACCATGGCAATTGACCTTGTCTTCAGCGGTCTGCAGGACCCGGTCAGATTTTGTGTGGAGAGCAAGGCGCGCATATTTTCCCAAAGTGAAAAGTTCTGGGTATTGATGTTGTATTCTTGCTAGTTGAATGCCAGTTGGACTTGGATGTGTATGCGGACAGAGTGAGTGCTATTAAGGCCATGGTTAGCACAAAAGTGCAAATTGGAGAGGTAAAAGTAAACATAAAAATTGTTCACGGACTTTTATGGGTCAATTGCACCATCTTTTGAACCTAGGCACTGTTGATTTAAATGTTGAATTTCTCACTTTTTTTTTAAATTCAATTAGTTTTAGTAATCTTAAAAATGATCCATGTGGTCTAAAGTATCTTTGTGATACTGATATTTAAGTTTTCTAAAATTAAATTGAATATGCATTTTTCAAAATTTTTTAAAGTGTATAAATTAAAGAAAATTTTCTTAATTTAATTTTTTGAGAAAAATAAAAAATTTTAGTGACAATTTTTTTTATTATTTTGAAAATTAAATTTTTGCTGAGCTTCGAAGATTGAAGCAACCTTAATTAGTACTTTTTTAAATAGATATATTATAAATATATTTTTAAAAAATTAAATTAATTTATAATTTTGAAAAATATTTTTTATTATATTTTAAAAATATACAGTCAACCCTCGTTAATCCGGTCATCGATTATCCGAAAAATTCGATTGCCGAATAATTTTTCATTTTCCCTTTCCCTTTCTTATAAAATTAATTAATTTCTTATAGCATTAAAAAAGCTTGTATATAATTCGATAATTAGGCTAAGACAACTGACATCTTCTTTATAAATTATTTCTATTTTTGGATTTTTAATTCGGCCAAAAATGTTTTAAAATGTCGCTAAAAAATAACATATCCGAAAGAAAAGATTTTTTCATTGTTAAAAAAAATAAACAATCGAACATTGTTGACTATTTTAAAATGAATTAAATATTTTAAAAAATTTTAATCCGTTAATAGAATTTTATTTTTGTTAAATTTTTTATAAAACTTATGTTAATTGTTTTGTAAAAAATTATTTTATTTAATCCGGTAAGATTAAAATTTTCCTCTAATGTCGGACTTTCGAGAGTTCGGCAGTTTCGACAATACGTCAATAAAGTATTTTCCGAATTTTGCCGGATCAACGAAAGCTGACTGTAATTCATTATCTTAAAATCTATTTTGATCTTTTATCCAATATGTAATAAAAGATATTTAAAAAAAAATTGAAAACTGAAAATAATAAATAATTTTTTATCAATAAAAGAATATTTTATTTTGCAATGGACATTATGTTTTCTATTAATAAATACCGGTAAGTCGGATACTTTCAGTAGCAGTCGTGATAATCTTTACAATTATATTAAAAAAAAAGAAGACTGCAAACTGGACATCAAATAAAATAAAAAAAATCTAAAAAATTAACATTTTAATTTTTTAATATATTATTTTAATTTAAAATTCAAATTGCAAATTGCAATTTTTCAAATTTTTTTTTCATTTTTGAGCAAGATTGAACAAAATGAAAATGAGCAAAATTTTTACTTTGCCAATAATTTTAGAATTTTAATTAAATAATTCGCAAAAGACAGCAAATTTCACGAATAATCTAAAATAAGAAGCTTTAAAATTTGTCCAAACGATTCAAAACAAAATATTATTTTTTTTCATATTACGAATTATATTCTCAAAGTATTTTATTTAGATGCCTTAAATTAATTTTTAAAATAAACTTGAATTTTTCAACATATAAAAATTTTTTGATTCATTATTTTATTAAATAAATGCCTAAATGACTCTTTATCCAACAAAAAACTCATCAAAAAATTTTTAAAATTGTGAGAATTTCAAATTTATTTTATTTCAATTAATAAATTTCAATTTTTATATAAATAATTTTACAATTTTAATTAGAGAATTCACGAAAAAAAGCAAATTTCTCGAATAATCAAAATTAAGAAACTTCAAAATTTGTCCAAAAGATTCAAAACAAAATATTATTTTCTATCATTTTACGATTTATATTCTCAAAGTATTTTATTTAGATGCCTTAAATTAATTTTAAAAATAAACTTGAATTTTTCAACATATTAAAATTTTTTGATTCATTATTTTATTAAATAAATGCCTAAATGACTCTTTATCCAACAAAAAACTCATCAAAAAATTTTTAAAATTGTGAGAATTTCAAATTTATTTTATTTCAATTAATAAATTTCAATTTTTATATAAATAATTTTACAATTTTAATTAGAGAATTCACGAAAAAAAGCAAATTTCTCGAATAATCAAAATTAAGAAACTTCAAATTTGTCCAAAAGATTCAAAACAAAATATTATTTTCTATCATTTTACGATTTATATTCTCAAAGTATTTTATTTAGATGCCTTAAATTAATTTTTAAAATAAACTTGAATTTTTCAACATATAAAAATTTTTTGATTCATTATTTTATTAAATAAATGCCTAAATGACTCTTTATCCAACAAAAAACTCATCAAAAAATTTTTAAAATTGTGAGAATTTCAAATTTATTTTATTTCAATTAATAAATTTCAATTTTTATATAAATAATTTTACAATTTTAATTAGAGAATTCACGAAAAAAAGCAAATTTCTCGAATAATCAAAATTAAGAAACTTCAAATTTGTCCAAAAGATTCAAAACAAAATATTATTTTCTATCATTTTACGATTTATATTCTCAAAGTATTTTATTTAGATGCCTTAAATTAATTTTTAAAATAAACTTGAATTTTTCAACATATAAAAATTTTTTGATTCATTATTTTATTAAATAAATGCCTAAATGACTCTTTATCCAACAAAAAACTCATCAAAAAATTTTTAAAATTGTGAGAATTTCAAATTTATTTTATTTCAATTAATAAATTTCAATTTTTATATAAATAATTTTACAATTTTAATTAGAGAATTCACGAAAAAAAGCAAATTTCTCGAATAATCAAAATTAAGAAACTTCAAAATTTGTCCAAAAGATTCAAAACAAAATATTATTTTCTATCATTTTACGATTTATATTCTCAAAGTATTTTATTTAGATGCCTTAAATTAATTTTTAAAATAAACTTGAATTTTTCAACATATAAAAATTTTTTGATTCATTATTTTATTAAATAAATGCCTAAATGACTCTTTATCCAACAAAAAACTCATCAAAAAATTTTTAAAATTGTGAGAATTTCAAATTTATTTTATTTCAATTAATAAATTTCAATTTTTATATAAATAATTTTACAATTTTAATTAGAGAATTCACGAAAAAAAGCAAATTTCTCGAATAATCAAAATTAAGAAACTTCAAATTTGTCCAAAAGATTCAAAACAAAATATTATTTTCTATCATTTTACGATTTATATTCTCAAAGTATTTTATTTAGATGCCTTAAATTAATTTTTAAAATAAACTTGAATTTTTCAACATATAAAAATTTTTTGATTCATTATTTTATTAAATAAATGCCTAAATGACTCTTTATCCAACAAAAAACTCATCAAAAAATTTTTAAAATTGTGAGAATTTCAAATTTATTTTATTTCAATTAATAAATTTCAATTTTTATATAAATAATTTTACAATTTTAATTAGAGAATTCACGAAAAAAAGCAAATTTCTCGAATAATCAAAATTAAGAAACTTCAAAATTTGTCCAAAAGATTCAAAACAAAATATTATTTTCTATCATTTTACGATTTATATTCTCAAAGTATTTTATTTAGATGCCTTAAATTAATTTTTAAAATAAACTTGAATTTTTCAACATATAAAAATTTTTTGATTCATTATTTTATTAAATAAATGCCTAAATGACTCTTTATCCAACAAAAAACTCATCAAAAAATTTTTAAAATTGTGAGAATTTCAAATTTATTTTATTTCAATTAATAATTTCAATTTTTATATAAATAATTTTACAATTTTAATTAGAGAATTCACGAAAAAAAGCAAATTTCTCGAATAATCAAAATTAAGAAACTTCAAATTTGTCCAAAAGATTCAAAACAAAATATTATTTTCTATCATTTTACGATTTATATTCTCAAAGTATTTTATTTAGATGCCTTAAATTAATTTTTAAAATAAACTTGAATTTTTCAACATATAAAAATTTTTTGATTCATTATTTTATTAAATAAATGCCTAAATGACTCTTTATCCAACAAAAAACTCATCAAAAAATTTTTAAAATTGTGAGAATTTCAAATTTATTTTATTTCAATTAATAAATTTCAATTTTTATATAAATAATTTTACAATTTTAATTAGAGAATTCACGAAAAAAAGCAAATTTCTCGAATAATCAAAATTAAGAAACTTCAAATTTGTCCAAAAGATTCAAAACAAAATATTATTTTCTATCATTTTACGATTATATTCTCAAAGTATTTTATTTAGATGCCTTAAATTAATTTTTAAAATAAACTTGAATTTTTCAACATATTAAAATTTTTTGATTCATTATTTTATTAAATAAATGCCTAAATGACTCTTTATCCAACAAAAAACTCATCAAAAAATTTTTAAAATTGTGAGAATTTCAAATTTATTTTATTTCAATTAATAAATTTCAATTTTTATATAAATAATTTTACAATTTTAATTAGAGAATTCACGAAAAAAAGCAAATTTCTCGAATAATCAAAATTAAGAAACTTCAAAATTTGTCCAAAAGATTCAAAACAAAATATTATTTTCTATCATTTTACGATTTATATTCTCAAAGTATTTTATTTAGATGCCTTAAATTAATTTTAAAATAAACTTGAATTTTTCAACATATAAAAATTTTTTGATTCATTATTTTATTAAATAAATGCCTAAATGACTCTTTATCCAACAAAAAACTCATCAAAAAATTTTTAAAATTGTGAGAATTTCAAATTTATTTTATTTCAATTAATAAATTTCAATTTTTATATAAATAATTTTACAATTTTAATTAGAGAATTCACGAAAAAAAGCAAATTTCTCGAATAATCAAAATTAAGAAACTTCAAAATTTGTCCAAAAGATTCAAAACAAAATATTATTTTCTATCATTTTACGATTTATATTCTCAAAGTATTTTATTTAGATGCCTTAAATTAATTTTTAAAATAAACTTGAATTTTTCAACATATAAAAATTTTTTGATTCATTATTTTATTAAATAAATGCCTAAATGACTCTTTATCCAACAAAAAACTCATCAAAAAATTTTTAAAATTGTGAGAATTTCAAATTTATTTTATTTCAATTAATAAATTTCAATTTTTATATAAATAATTTTACAATTTTAATTAGAGAATTCACGAAAAAAAGCAAATTTCTCGAATAATCAAAATTAAGAAACTTCAAATTTGTCCAAAAGATTCAAAACAAAATATTATTTTCTATCATTTTACGATTTATATTCTCAAAGTATTTTATTTAGATGCCTTAAATTAATTTTTAAAATAAACTTGAATTTTTCAACATATAAAAATTTTTTGATTCATTATTTTATTAAATAAATGCCTAAATGACTCTTTATCCAACAAAAAACTCATCAAAAAATTTTTAAAATTGTGAGAATTTCAAATTTATTTTATTTCAATTAATAAATTTCAATTTTTATATAAATAATTTTACAATTTTAATTAGAGAATTCACGAAAAAAAGCAAATTTCTCGAATAATCAAAATTAAGAAACTTCAAATTTGTCCAAAAGATTCAAAACAAAATATTATTTTCTATCATTTTACGATTTATATTCTCAAAGTATTTTATTTAGATGCCTTAAATTAATTTTTAAAATAAACTTGAATTTTTCAACATATAAAAATTTTTTGATTCATTATTTTATTAAATAAATGCCTAAATGACTCTTTATCCAACAAAAAACTCATCAAAAAATTTTTAAAATTGTGAGAATTTCAAATTTATTTTATTTCAATTAATAAATTTCAATTTTTATATAAATAATTTTACAATTTTAATTAGAGAATTCACGAAAAAAAGCAAATTTCTCGAATAATCAAAATTAAGAAACTTCAAAATTTGTCCAAAAGATTCAAAACAAAATATTATTTTCTATCATTTTACGATTTATATTCTCAAAGTATTTTATTTAGATGCCTTAAATTAATTTTAAAATAAACTTGAATTTTTCAACATATAAAAATTTTTTGATTCATTATTTTATTAAATAAATGCCTAAATGACTCTTTATCCAACAAAAAACTCATCAAAAAATTTTTAAAATTGTGAGAATTTCAAATTTATTTTATTTCAATTAATAAATTTCAATTTTTATATAAATAATTTTACAATTTTAATTAGAGAATTCACGAAAAAAAGCAAATTTCTCGAATAATCAAAATTAAGAAACTTCAAAATTTGTCCAAAAGATTCAAAACAAAATATTATTTTCTATCATTTTACGATTTATATTCTCAAAGTATTTTATTTAGATGCCTTAAATTAATTTTTAAAATAAACTTGAATTTTTCAACATATAAAAATTTTTTGATTCATTATTTTATTAAATAAATGCCTAAATGACTCTTTATCCAACAAAAAACTCATCAAAAAATTTTTAAAATTGTGAGAATTTCAAATTTATTTTATTTCAATTAATAAATTTCAATTTTTATATAAATAATTTTACAATTTTAATTAGAGAATTCACGAAAAAAAGCAAATTTCTCGAATAATCAAAATTAAGAAACTTCAAAATTTGTCCAAAAGATTCAAAACAAAATATTATTTTCTATCATTTTACGATTTATATTCTCAAAGTATTTTATTTAGATGCCTTAAATTAATTTTAAAATAAACTTGAATTTTTCAACATATAAAAATTTTTTGATTCATTATTTTATTAAATAAATGCCTAAATGACTCTTTATCCAACAAAAAACTCATCAAAAAATTTTTAAAATTGTGAGAATTTCAAATTTATTTTATTTCAATTAATAAATTTCAATTTTTATATAAATAATTTTACAATTTTAATTAGAGAATTCACGAAAAAAAGCAAATTTCTCGAATAATCAAAATTAAGAAACTTCAAAATTTGTCCAAAAGATTCAAAACAAAATATTATTTTCTATCATTTTACGATTTATATTCTCAAAGTATTTTATTTAGATGCCTTAAATTAATTTTTAAAATAAACTTGAATTTTTCAACATATAAAAATTTTTTGATTCATTATTTTATTAAATAAATGCCTAAATGACTCTTTATCCAACAAAAAACTCATCAAAAAATTTTTAAAATTGTGAGAATTTCAAATTTATTTTATTTCAATTAATAAATTTCAATTTTTATATAAATAATTTTACAATTTTAATTAGAGAATTCACGAAAAAAAGCAAATTTCTCGAATAATCAAAATTAAGAAACTTCAAAATTTGTCCAAAAGATTCAAAACAAAATATTATTTTCTATCATTTTACGATTTATATTCTCAAAGTATTTTATTTAGATGCCTTAAATTAATTTTTAAAATAAACTTGAATTTTTCAACATATAAAAATTTTTTGATTCATTATTTTATTAAATAAATGCCTAAATGACTCTTTATCCAACAAAAAACTCATCAAAAAATTTTTAAAATTGTGAGAATTTCAAATTTATTTTATTTCAATTAATAAATTTCAATTTTTATATAAATAATTTTACAATTTTAATTAGAGAATTCACGAAAAAAAGCAAATTTCTCGAATAATCAAAATTAAGAAACTTCAAAATTTGTCCAAAAGATTCAAAACAAAATATTATTTTCTATCATTTTACGATTTATATTCTCAAAGTATTTTATTTAGATGCCTTAAATTAATTTTTAAAATAAACTTGAATTTTTCAACATATAAAAATTTTTTGATTCATTATTTTATTAAATAAATGCCTAAATGACTCTTTATCCAACAAAAAACTCATCAAAAAATTTTTAAAATTGTGAGAATTTCAAATTTATTTTATTTCAATTAATAAATTTCAATTTTTATATAAATAATTTTACAATTTTAATTAGAGAATTCACGAAAAAAAGCAAATTTCTCGAATAATCAAAATTAAGAAACTTCAAAATTTGTCCAAAAGATTCAAAACAAAATATTATTTTCTATCATTTTACGATTTATATTCTCAAAGTATTTTATTTAGATGCCTTAAATTAATTTTTAAAATAAACTTGAATTTTTCAACATATAAAAATTTTTTGATTCATTATTTTATTAAATAAATGCCTAAATGACTCTTTATCCAACAAAAAACTCATCAAAAAATTTTTAAAATTGTGAGAATTTCAAATTTATTTTATTTCAATTAATAAATTTCAATTTTTATATAAATAATTTTACAATTTTAATTAGAGAATTCACGAAAAAAAGCAAATTTCTCGAATAATCAAAATTAAGAAACTTCAAAATTTGTCCAAAAGATTCAAAACAAAATATTATTTTCTATCATTTTACGATTTATATTCTCAAAGTATTTTATTTAGATGCCTTAAATTAATTTTTAAAATAAACTTGAATTTTTCAACATATAAAAATTTTTTGATTCATTATTTTATTAAATAAATGCCTAAATGACTCTTTATCCAACAAAAAACTCATCAAAAAATTTTTAAAATTGTGAGAATTTCAAATTTATTTTATTTCAATTAATAAATTTCAATTTTTATATAAATAATTTTACAATTTTAATTAGAGAATTCACGAAAAAAAGCAAATTTCTCGAATAATCAAAATTAAGAAACTTCAAAATTTGTCCAAAAGATTCAAAACAAAATATTATTTTCTATCATTTTACGATTTATATTCTCAAAGTATTTTATTTAGATGCCTTAAATTAATTTTTAAAATAAACTTGAATTTTTCAACATATAAAATTTTTTGATTCATTATTTTATTAAATAAATGCCTAAATGACTCTTTATCCAACAAAAAACTCATCAAAAAATTTTTAAAATTGTGAGAATTTCAAATTTATTTTATTTCAATTAATAAATTTCAATTTTTATATAAATAATTTTACAATTTTAATTAGAGAATTCACGAAAAAAAGCAAATTTCTCGAATAATCAAAATTAAGAAACTTCAAAATTTGTCCAAAAGATTCAAAACAAAATATTATTTTCTATCATTTTACGATTTATATTCTCAAAGTATTTTATTTAGATGCCTTAAATTAATTTTTAAAATAAACTTGAATTTTTCAACATATAAAATTTTTTGATTCATTATTTTATTAAATAAATGCCTAAATGACTCTTTATCCAACAAAAAACTCATCAAAAAATTTTTAAAATTGTGAGAATTTCAAATTTATTTTATTTCAATTAATAAATTTCAATTTTTATATAAATAATTTTACAATTTTAATTAGAGAATTCACGAAAAAAAGCAAATTTCTCGAATAATCAAAATTAAGAAACTTCAAATTTGTCCAAAAGATTCAAAACAAAATATTATTTTCTATCATTTTACGATTTATATTCTCAAAGTATTTTATTTAGATGCCTTAAATTAATTTTTAAAATAAACTTGAATTTTTCAACATATAAAAATTTTTTGATTCATTATTTTATTAAATAAATGCCTAAATGACTCTTTATCCAACAAAAAACTCATCAAAAAATTTTTAAAATTGTGAGAATTTCAAATTTATTTTATTTCAATTAATAAATTTCAATTTTTATATAAATAATTTTACAATTTTAATTAGAGAATTCACGAAAAAAAGCAAATTTCTCGAATAATCAAAATTAAGAAACTTCAAAATTTGTCCAAAAGATTCAAAACAAAATATTATTTTCTATCATTTTACGATTTATATTCTCAAAGTATTTTATTTAGATGCCTTAAATTAATTTTTAAAATAAACTTGAATTTTTCAACATATAAAAATTTTTTGATTCATTATTTTATTAAATAAATGCCTAAATGACTCTTTATCCAACAAAAAACTCATCAAAAAATTTTTAAAATTGTGAGAATTTCAAATTTATTTTATTTCAATTAATAAATTTCAATTTTTATATAAATAATTTTACAATTTTAATTAGAGAATTCACGAAAAAAAGCAAATTTCTCGAATAATCAAAATTAAGAAACTTCAAAATTTGTCCAAAAGATTCAAAACAAAATATTATTTTCTATCATTTTACGATTTATATTCTCAAAGTATTTTATTTAGATGCCTTAAATTAATTTTTAAAATAAACTTGAATTTTTCAACATATAAAATTTTTTGATTCATTATTTTATTAAATAAATGCCTAAATGACTCTTTATCCAACAAAAAACTCATCAAAAAATTTTTAAAATTGTGAGAATTTCAAATTTATTTTATTTCAATTAATAAATTTCAATTTTTATATAAATAATTTTACAATTTTAATTAGAGAATTCACGAAAAAAAGCAAATTTCTCGAATAATCAAAATTAAGAAACTTCAAAATTTGTCCAAAAGATTCAAAACAAAATATTATTTTCTATCATTTTACGATTTATATTCTCAAAGTATTTTATTTAGATGCCTTAAATTAATTTTAAAATAAACTTGAATTTTTCAACATATAAAATTTTTTGATTCATTATTTTATTAAATAAATGCCTAAATGACTCTTTATCCAACAAAAAACTCATCAAAAAATTTTTAAAATTGTGAGAATTTCAAATTTATTTTATTTCAATTAATAAATTTCAATTTTTATATAAATAATTTTACAATTTTAATTAGAGAATTCACGAAAAAAAGCAAATTTCTCGAATAATCAAAATTAAGAAACTTCAAAATTTGTCCAAAAGATTCAAAACAAAATATTATTTTCTATCATTTTACGATTTATATTCTCAAAGTATTTTATTTAGATGCCTTAAATTAATTTTTAAAATAAACTTGAATTTTTCAACATATAAAAATTTTTTGATTCATTATTTTATTAAATAAATGCCTAAATGACTCTTTATCCAACAAAAAACTCATCAAAAAATTTTTAAAATTGTGAGAATTTCAAATTTATTTTATTTCAATTAATAAATTTCAATTTTTATATAAATAATTTTACAATTTTAATTAGAGAATTCACGAAAAAAAGCAAATTTCTCGAATAATCAAAATTAAGAAACTTCAAATTTGTCCAAAAGATTCAAAACAAAATATTATTTTCTATCATTTTACGATTTATATTCTCAAAGTATTTTATTTAGATGCCTTAAATTAATTTTTAAAATAAACTTGAATTTTTCAACATATAAAAATTTTTTGATTCATTATTTTATTAAATAAATGCCTAAATGACTCTTTATCCAACAAAAAACTCATCAAAAAATTTTTAAAATTGTGAGAATTTCAAATTTATTTTATTTCAATTAATAAATTTCAATTTTTATATAAATAATTTTACAATTTTAATTAGAGAATTCACGAAAAAAAGCAAATTTCTCGAATAATCAAAATTAAGAAACTTCAAAATTTGTCCAAAAGATTCAAAACAAAATATTATTTTCTATCATTTTACGATTTATATTCTCAAAGTATTTTATTTAGATGCCTTAAATTAATTTTTAAAATAAACTTGAATTTTTCAACATATAAAAATTTTTTGATTCATTATTTTATTAAATAAATGCCTAAATGACTCTTTATCCAACAAAAAACTCATCAAAAAATCTTTAAAATTGTGAGAATTTCAAATTTATTTTATTTCAATTAATAAATTTCAATTTTTATATAAATAATTTTACAATTTTAATTAGATAATTCACGAAAAAAAGCAAATTTCTCGAATAATCAAAATTAAGAAACTTCAAATTTGTCCAAAAGATTCAAAACAAAATATTATTTTCTATCATTTTACGATTTATATTCTCAAAGTATTTTATTTAGATGCCTTAAATTAATTTTAAAATAAACTTGAATTTTTCAACATATAAAAATTTTTTGATTCATTATTTTATTAAATAAATGCCTAAATGACTCTTTATCCAACAAAAAACTCATCAAAAAATTTTTAAAATTGTGAGAATTTCAAATTTATTTTATTTCAATTAATAAATTTCAATTTTTATATAAATAATTTTACAATTTTAATTAGAGAATTCACGAAAAAAAGCAAATTTCTCGAATAATCAAAATTAAGAAACTTCAAAATTTGTCCAAAAGATTCAAAACAAAATATTATTTTCTATCATTTTACGATTTATATTCTCAAAGTATTTTATTTAGATGCCTTAAATTAATTTTTAAAATAAACTTGAATTTTTCAACATATAAAAATTTTTTGATTCATTATTTTATTAAATAAATGCCTAAATGACTCTTTATCCAACAAAAAACTCATCAAAAAATTTTTAAAATTGTGAGAATTTCAAATTTATTTTATTTCAATTAATAAATTTCAATTTTTATATAAATAATTTTACAATTTTAATTAGAGAATTCACGAAAAAAAGCAAATTTCTCGAATAATCAAAATTAAGAAACTTCAAAATTTGTCCAAAAGATTCAAAACAAAATATTATTTTCTATCATTTTACGATTTATATTCTCAAAGTATTTTATTTAGATGCCTTAAATTAATTTTTAAAATAAACTTGAATTTTTCAACATATAAAAATTTTTTGATTCATTATTTTATTAAATAAATGCCTAAATGACTCTTTATCCAACAAAAAACTCATCAAAAAATTTTTAAAATTGTGAGAATTTCAAATTTATTTTATTTCAATTAATAAATTTCAATTTTTATATAAATAATTTTACAATTTTAATTAGAGAATTCACGAAAAAAAGCAAATTTCTCGAATAATCAAAATTAAGAAACTTCAAAATTTGTCCAAAAGATTCAAAACAAAATATTATTTTCTATCATTTTACGATTTATATTCTCAAAGTATTTTATTTAGATGCCTTAAATTAATTTTTAAAATAAACTTGAATTTTTCAACATATAAAAATTTTTTGATTCATTATTTTATTAAATAAATGCCTAAATGACTCTTTATCCAACAAAAAACTCATCAAAAAATTTTTAAAATTGTGAGAATTTCAAATTTATTTTATTTCAATTAATAAATTTCAATTTTTATATAAATAATTCTAGAATTTTAATTAAATAATTCGCAAAAGACAGCAAATTTCTCGAATAATCTAAAATAAGAAGCTTCAAAATTTGTCCAAACGATTCAAAACAAAATATTATTTTTTATCATATTACGAATTATATTCTCAAAGTATTTTATTTAGATGCCTTAAATTAATTTTGAAAATAAACTTGAATTTTTCAACATATAAAATTTTTTTGATTTATTATTTTATTAAATAAATGCCTAAATGACTCTTTATCCAACAAAAAACTCATCAAAAAAATCTTTAAATTGTGAGAATTTCAAATTTATTTTATTTCAATTAATAAATTTCAATTTTTATATAAATAATTTTAGAATTTTAATTAAATAATTCGCAAAAGACAGCAAATTTCTCGAATAATCTAAAATAAGAAGCTTTAAAATTTGTCCAAACGATTCAAAACAAAATATTATTTTTTTCATATTACGAATTATATTCTCAAAGTATTTTATTTAGATGCCTCAAATTAATTTTAAAATAAACTTGAATTTTTCAACATATAAAATTTTTTGATTCATTATTTTATTAAATAAATGCCTAAATGACTCTTTATCCAACAAAAAACTCATCAAAAAATCTTTTAAAATTGTGAGAATTTCAAATTTATTTTATTTCAATTAATAAATTTCAATTTTTATATAAATAATTTTACAATTTTAATTAGATAATTCACGAAAAAAAGCAAATTTCTCGAATAATCAAAATTAAGAAACTTCAAAATTTGTCCAAAAGATTCAAAACAAAATATTATTTTCTATCATTTTACGATTTATATTCTCAAAGTATTTTATTTAGATGCCTTAAATTAATTTTAAAATAAACTTGAATTTTTCAACATATAAAATTTTTTGATTCATTATTTTATTAAATAAATGCCTAAATGACTCTTTATCCAACAAAAAACTCATCAAAAAATCTTTAAAATTGTGAGAATTTCAAATTTATTTTATTTCAATTAATAAATTTCAATTTTTATATAAATAATTTTACAATTTTAATTAGATAATTCACGAAAAAAAGCAAATTTCTCGAATAATCTAAAATTAAGAAACTTCAAAATTTGTCCAAAAGATTCAAAACAAAATATTATTTTCTATCATTTTACGATTTATATTCTCAAAGTATTTTATTTAGATGCCTTAAATTAATTTTTAAAATAAACTTGAATTTTTCAACATATAAAATTTTTTGATTCATTATTTTATTAAATAAATGCCTAAATGACTCTTTATCCAACAAAAAACTCATCAAAAAATCTTTAAAATTGTGAGAATTTCAAATTTATTTTATTTCAATTAATAAATTTCAATTTTTATATAAATAATTTTACAATTTTAATTAGATAATTCACGAAAAAAAGCAAATTTCTCGAATAATCAAAATTAAGAAACTTCAAAATTTGTCCAAAAGATTCAAAACAAAATATTATTTTCTATCATTTTACGATTTATATTCTCAAAGTATTTTATTTAGATGCCTTAAATTAATTTTTAAAATAAACTTGAATTTTTCAACATATAAAATTTTTTGATTCATTATTTTATTAAATAAATGCCTAAATGACTCTTTATCCAACAAAAAACTCATCAAAAAATCTTTAAAATTGTGAGAATTTCAAATTTATTTTATTTCAATTAATAAATTTCAATTTTTATATAAATAATTTTAGCAATTTTAATTAGATAATTCACGAAAAGAAAGCAAATTTCTCGAATAATCTAAAATTAAGAAGCTTCAAAATTTGTCCAAACGATTCAAAACAAAATATTATTTTTATCATATTACGAATTTATATTCTCAAAGTATTTTATTTAGATGCCTTAAATTAATTTTAAAATAAACTTGAATTTTTCAACATATAAAATTTTTTGATTCATTATTTTATTAAATAAATGCCTAAATGACTCTTTATCCAACAAAAAACTCATCAAAAAATCTTTAAAATTGTGAGAATTTCAAATTTATTTTATTTCAATTAATAAATTTCAATTTTTATATAAATAATTTTACAATTTTAATTAATAATTCACGAAAAGACAGCAAATTTCACGAATAATCTAAAATAAGAAGCTTTAAAATTTGTCCAAACGATTCAAAACAAAATATTATTTTTTTCATATTACGAATTATATTCTCAAAGTATTTTATTTAGATGCCTCAAATTAATTTTAAAAATAAACTTGAATTTTTCAACATATAAAATTTTTTTGATTTATTATTTTATTAAATAAATGCCTAAATGACTCTTTATCCAACAAAAAACTCATCAAAAAAATCTTTAAATTGTGAGAATTTCAAATTTATTTTATTTCAATTAATAAATTTCAATTTTTATATAAATAATTTTAGAATTTTAATTAAATAATTCGCAAAAGACAGCAAATTTCTCGAATAATCTAAAATAAGAAGCTTTAAAATTTGTCCAAACGATTCAAAACAAAATATTATTTTTTTTCTTATTACGAATTATATTCTCAAAGTATTTTATTTAGATGCCTTAAATTAATTTTAAAATAAACTTGAATTTTTCAACATATAAAAATTTTTTGATTTATTATTTTATTAAATAAATGCCTAAATGACTCTTTATCCAACAAAAAACTCATCAAAAAATTTTTAAAATTGTGAGAATTTCAAATTTATTTTATTTCAATTAATAAATTTCAATTTTTATATAAATAATTTTACAATTTTAATTAGAGAATTCACGAAAAAAAGCAAATTTCTCGAATAATCAAAATTAAGAAACTTCAAATTTGTCCAAAAGATTCAAAACAAAATATTATTTTCTATCATTTTACGATTTATATTCTCAAAGTATTTTATTTAGATGCCTTAAATTAATTTTAAAAATAAACTTGAATTTTTCAACATATTAAAATTTTTTGATTCATTATTTTATTAAATAAATGCCTAAATGACTCTTTATCCAACAAAAAACTCATCAAAAAATTTTTAAAATTGTGAGAATTTCAAATTTATTTTATTTCAATTAATAAATTTCAATTTTTATATAAATAATTTTACAATTTTAATTAGAGAATTCACGAAAAAAAGCAAATTTCTCGAATAATCTAAATTAAGAAACTTCAAAATTTGTCCAAAAGATTCAAAACAAAATATTATTTTTCTATCATTTACGATTTATATTCTCAAAGTATTTTATTTAGATGCCTTAAATTAATTTTTAAAATAAACTTGAATTTTTCAACATATAAAAATTTTTTGATTCATTATTTTATTAAATAAATGCCTAAATGACTCTTTATCCAACAAAAAACTCATCAAAAAATCTTTTAAAATTGTGAGAATTTCAAATTTATTTTATTTCAATTAATAAATTTCAATTTTTATATAAATAATTTTACAATTTTAATTAGATAATTCACGAAAAAAAGCAAATTTCTCGAATAATCTAAAATAAGAAACTTCAAAATTTGTCCAAAAGATTCAAAACAAAATATTATTTTCTATCATTTTACGAATTTATATTCTCAAAGTATTTTATTTAGATGCCTTAAATTAATTTTTAAAATAAACTTGAATTTTTCAACATATTAAAATTTTTTGATTCATTATTTTATTAAATAAATGCCTAAATGACTCTTTATCCAACAAAAAACTCATCAAAAATTTTTTAAAATTGTGAGAATTTCAAATTTATTTTATTTCAATTAATAAATTTCAATTTTTATATAAATAATTTTACAATTTTAATTAGATAATTCACGAAAAAAAGCAAATTTTTCGAATAATCTAAATTAAGGAACTTCGAAATTTGTCCAAAAGATTCAAAACAAAATATTATTTTCTATCATTTTACGATTTATATTCTCAAAGTATTTTATTTAGATGCCTTAAATTAATTTTTAAAATAAACTTGAATTTTTCAACATAAAAAAATTTTTTGATTCATTATTTTATTAAATAAATTCCAAAATGACTCTTTATCCAACAAAAAACTCATCAAAAATTTTTTAAAATTGTGAGAATTTCAAATTTATTTTATTTCAATTAATAAATTTCAATTTTTATATAAATAATTTTACAATTTTAATTAGATAATTCACGAAAAAAAGCAAATTTCTCGAATAATCTAAAATTAAGAAACTTCAAAATTTGTCCAAAAGATTCAAAACAAAATATTATTTTCTATCATTTTACGATTTATATTCTCAAAGTATTTTATTTAGATGCCTTAAATTAATTTTTAAAATAAACTTGAATTTTTCAACATATAAAAATTTTTTGATTCATTATTTTATTAAATAAATGCCTAAATGACTCTTTATCCAACAAAAAACTCATCAAAAAATTTTTAAAATTGTGAGAATTTCAAATTTATTTTATTTCAATTAATAAATTTCAATTTTTATATAAATAATTTTACAATTTTAATTAGAGAATTCACGAAAAAAAGCAAATTTCTCGAATAATCAAAATTAAGAAACTTCAAAATTTGTCCAAAAGATTCAAAACAAAATATTATTTTCTATCATTTTACGATTTATATTCTCAAAGTATTTTATTTAGATGCCTTAAATTAATTTTTAAAATAAACTTGAATTTTTCAACATATAAAAATTTTTTGATTCATTATTTTATTAAATAAATGCCTAAATGACTCTTTATCCAACAAAAACTCATCAAAAAATTTTTAAAATTGTGAGAATTTCAAATTTATTTTATTTCAATTAATAAATTTCAATTTTTATATAAATAATTTGGCAAAGTAAAAATTTTGCTCATTTTCATTTTGTTCAATCTTGCTCAAAAATAAAAAGAAAATTTGAAAAATTGCAGTTTGCAATTTGAATTTTTGTTTAAAGTAATTTATTAAAAAATTAAAACTGTTAATTGAGTTTAATTTTGATATATCTAAACAAAAAAATTTGTTTACCAATGGCCTTGCTGTCGTTTTTGTTGTAGACGCGGCGAAAATTTGTCATTTCGAACATTTCGACGAGTTGGCACCACCGCCGACTGACAGCGAAACAATGACGGCGTGCACGGCGGCCCGTTCGCCACAACTATCGAATTCAAAAAGCTCAATTCTTGGCTGCCCACAAGCTTGCAGTTCACGTACGCACTCACGTGCTCGTCTTGAGCACAGCCCGACTCAGCTCTATGGCCAAATGCAGCTGTTGGCCCTCTTGGAACAGCTCCGAGCAGTTGAAATTGACCGAAGAGTCGCTCAGCTCCTCGACGTGCTTGAGCTGGTTCAGCAGACACTCGTCCGTGTTGACGAACAGCGAGTTGTTCTTGGCACTCAAGTAGACGCACAAACAAGACGAGAGAGTGTCCTTTAGCTTGGAATGCTTGATCAGAATGAGCAGTCGGATGGGATGGAGGCTTTTGGCGTTGGAGGCGAACTTGTCGATGCAGAGCCAAGTGGAGTAGGTTAGGCCGGATCTGGGAAGGAAGACGCGCTCGCCGCTGCCCACTCCGCCGTTCAACCACAAATATGTGCTGAATGGATTTGTCATTCTTGAGTTTTATTTTGTAAATTCCGAAAGCAACTGCTTTGCATTCACAACCTGCCATGGCGACTCAAGCGACAACTACATTTTTTCTTGTCACGTTTTCAGATGCAACCTGGTGGATGCAGTGAGCAAAATATTGTACTCATTTTGGACGGTGTTCAACCGGCAAAACCAACAGTTGCAAAGCTCGCGCCAGCACCGAACCAGCGAGACAAGTCTGAGCAGCACAGCCGGCCAATTGAGCTCGGTGGCGAGCTCCCTTCTCTGCTCGCTCGCCAACTACGGCTCGTCCAACCTGGTAAACCTGACCACCCAAAGCACCAGCACTCTAAACCCTGACTTTTGCGACTACGCTCTCAAGTACGTGAACGGGTCCAAAGACGACCAGTATATATTCAGCGCCACATTGGACATAAAAGAAGAGGAGCCCAAGAGCCAAACTTTTCAGCTGGTGCCAAGAGAAAAAGAGTTTTTCAAGCTGAGAAAAAACATCGACAAACAAATCAACATTCACATTCAACAAATCACCAATGCTTCATTGGAAATTGAGCGCTGCTTTGGCGTGCTGATGTGTCAGGGCAGAAATGTGAGCAACAAGGACATGCAGCTGCTAGATCTTGATTCAATGGGAAAGTCGGCTGTGTCGAGCAGCAGCTACAAAAGCACTGGCTATGTGGTCACGGCCAATGGCAGCCAAGCAAGACCAACTCTGCGCTCCAGGTGCTCAATGAAGAGACGCAAAAGAACGCGAGGGTGTTCATGACCATGGCAATTGACCTTGTCTTCAGCGGTCTGCAGGACCCGGTCAGATTTTGTGTGGAGAGCAAGGCGCGCATATTTTCCCAAAGTGAAAAGTTCTGGGTATTGATGTTGTATTCTTGCTAGTTGAATGCCAGTTGGACTTGGATGTGTATGCGGACAGAGTGAGTGCTATTAAGGCCATGGTTAGCACAAAAGTGCAAATTGGAGAGGTAAAAGTAAACATAAAAAATTGTTCACGGACTTTTATGGGTCAATTGCAACATCTTTTGAACCTAGGCACTGTTGATTTAAATGTTGAATTTCTCACTTTTTTTTTAAATTCAATTAGTTTTAGTAATCTTAAAAATGATCCATGTGGTCTAAAGTATCTTTGTGATACTGATATTTAAGGTTTTCTAAAATTAAATTGAATATGCATTTTTTCAAAATTTTTTAAAGTGTATAAAATTAAAGAAAATTTTCTTAATTTAATTTTTTGAGAAAAATAAAAAATTTTAGTGACAATTTTTTTTATTATTTTGAAAATTAAATTTTTGCTGAGCTTCGAAGATTGAAGCAACCTTAATTAGTACTTTTTTAAATAGATATATTATAAATATATATTTTTAAAAAATTAAATTAATTTTATAATTTTGAAAAATATTTTTTTATTATATTTTAAAATAATATACAGTCAACCCTCGTTAATCCGGTCATCGATTATCCGAAAAATTCGATTGCCGAATAATTTTTCATTTTCCCTTTCCCTTTCTTATAAAATTAATTAATTTCTTATAGCATTAAAAAAGCTTGTATATAATTCGATAATTAGGCTAAGACAACTGACATCTTCTTTATAAATTATTTCTATTTTTGGATTTTTAATTCGGCCAAAAATGTTTTAAAATGTCGCTAAAAAATAACATATCCGAAAGAAAAGATTTTTTCATTGTTAAAAAAAATAAACAATCGAACATTGTTGACTATTTTAAAATGAATTAAATATTTTAAAAAATTTTAATCCGTTAATAGAATTTTATTTTTGTTAAATTTTTTATAAAACTTATGTTAATTGTTTTGTAAAAAATTATTTTATTTAATCCGGTAAGATTAAAATTTTCCTCTAATGTCGGACTTTCGAGAGTTCGGCAGTTTCGACAATACGTCAATAAAGTATTTTCCGAATTTTGCCGGATCAACGAAAGCTGACTGTAATTCATTATCTTAAAATCTATTTTGATCTTTTATCCAATATGTAATAAAAGATATTTAAAAAAAATTGAAAACTGAAAATAATAAATAATTTTTTATCAATAAAAGAATATTTTATTTTGCAATGGACATTATGTTTTCTATTAATAAATACCGGTAAGTCGGATACTTTCAGTAGCAGTCGTGATAATCTTTACAATTATATTAAAAAAAAGAAGACTGCAAACTGGACATCAAATAAAATAAAAAATATCTAAAAAATTAACATTTTAATTTTTTAATATATTATTTTAATTTAAAATTCAAATTGCAAATTGCAATTTTTCAAATTTTTTTTTCATTTTTGAGCAAGATTGAACAAAATGAAAATGAGCAAAATTTTTACTTTGCCAATAATTTTAGAATTTTAATTAAATAATTCGCAAAAGACAGCAAATTTCACGAATAATCTAAAATAAGAAGCTTTAAAATTTGTCCAAACGATTCAAAACAAAATATTATTTTTTTTCATATTACGAATTATATTCTCAAAGTATTTTATTTAGATGCCTCAAATTAATTTTAAAAATAAACTTGAATTTTTCAACATATAAAATTTTTTTGATTTTTTATTTTATTAAATAAATGCCTAAATGAATCTTAATCCAACAAAAAACTCATCAAAAAAATATTTAAAATTGTAAGAATTTCAAATTTATTTTATTTCAATTAATAAATTTTAATTTTTATATATATAATTTTAGAATTTTAATTAAATAATTCGCAAAAGACAGCAAATTTCACGAATAATCTAAAATAAGAAGCTTTAAAATTTGTCCAAACGATTCAAAACAAAATATTATTTTTTTTCATATTACGAATTATATTCTCAAAGTATTTTATTTAGATGCCTTAAATTAATTTTAAAAATAAACTTGAATTTTTCAACATATAAAAATTTTTTGATTTATAATATAATTAAATAAATTCCTAAATGACTCATTATCCAACAAAAAACTCATCAAAAAAATCTTTAAAATTGTGAGAATTTCAAATTTATTTTATTTCAATTAATAAATTTCAATTTTTATATAAATAATTTTAGAATTTTAATTAAATAATTCGCAAAAGACAGCAAATTTCACGAAAAATCTAAAATAAGAAGCTTTAAAATTTGTCCAAAAGATTCAAAACAAAATATTATTTTTTTTCATATTACGAATTATATTCTCAAAGTATTTTATTTAGATGCCTAAAATTAATTTTAAAAATAAACTTGAATTTTTCAACATAAAAATTTTTTTGATTTATTTTTTTATTAAATAAATGCCTAAATGACTCTTTATCCAACAAAGAACTCATCAAAAAAATCTTTAAAATTGTGAGAATTTCAAATTTATTTTATTTCAATTAATAAATTTCAATTTTTATATAAATAATTTTAGAATTTTAATTAAATAATTCGCAAAAGACAGCAAATTTCTCGAATAATCTAAAATAAGAAGCTTTAAAATTTGTCCAAAAGATTCAAAACAAAATATTATTTTTTTTCATATTACGAATTATATTCTCAAAGTATTTTATTTAGATGCCTCAAATTAATTTTAAAAATAAACTTGAATTTTTCAACATAAAAATTTTTTTGATTTATTATTTTATTAAATAAATGCCTAAATGACTCTTTATCCAACAAAGAACTCATCAAAAAATCTTGAAAATTGTGAGAATTTCAAATTTATTTTATTTCAATTAATAAATTTCAATTTTTATATAAATAATTTTAGAATTTTAATTAAATAATTCGCAAAAGACAGCAAATTTCTCGAATAATCTAAAATAAGAAGCTTTAAAATTTGTCCAAAAGATTCAAAACAAAATATTATTTTTTTTCATATTACGAATTATATTCTCAAAGTATTTTATTTAGATTCCTCAAATTAATTTTAAAAATAAACTTGAATTTTTCAACATAAAAATTTTTTTGATTTATTTTTTTATTAAATAAATGCCTAAATGACTCTTTATCCAACAAAGAACTCATCAAAAAAATCTTTAAAATTGTGAGAATTTCAAATTTATTTTATTTCAATTAATAAATTTCAATTTTTATATAAATAATTTTAGAATTTTAATTAAATAATTCGCAAAAGACAGCAAATTTCTCGAATAATCTAAAATAAGAAGCTTTAAAATTTGTCCAAAATATTCAAAACAAAATATTATTTTTTTTCATATTACGAATTATATTCTCAAAGTATTTTATTTAGATGCCTAAAATTAATTTTAAAAATAAACTTGAATTTTTCAACATAAAAATTTTTTTGATTTATTATTTTATTAAATAAATGCCTAAATGACTCTTTATCCAACAAAGAACTCATCAAAAAAATCTTGAAAATTGTGAGAATTTCAAATTTATTTTATTTCAATTAATAAATTTCAATTTTTATATAAATAATTTGGCAAAGTAAAAATTTTGCTCATTTTCATTTTGTTCAATCTTGCTCAAAAATAAAAAAGAAAATTTGAAAAATTGCAGTTTGCAATTTGAATTTTTGTTTAAAATAATTTATTAAAAAATTAAAACTGTTAATTGAGTTTAATTTTGATATATCTAAACAAAAAAATTTGTTTACCAATGGCCTTGCTGTCGTTTTTGTTGTAGACGCGGCGAAAATTTGTCATTTCGAACATTTCGACGAGTTGGCACCACCGCCGACTGACAGCGAAACAATGACGGCGTGCACGGCGGCCCGTTCGCCACAACTATCGAATTCAAAAAGCTCAATTCTTGGCTGCCCACAAGCTTGCAGTTCACGTACGCACTCACGTGCTCGTCTTGAGCACAGCCCGACTCAGCTCTATGGCCAAATGCAGCTGTTGGCCCTCTTGGAACAGCTCCGAGCAGTTGAAATTGACCGAAGAGTCGCTCAGCTCCTCGACGTGCTTGAGCTGGTTCAGCAGACACTCGTCCGTGTTGACGAACAGCGAGTTGTTCTTGGCACTCAAGTAGACGCACAAACAAGACGAGAGAGTGTCCTTTAGCTTGGAATGCTTGATCAGAATGAGCAGTCGGATGGGATGGAGGCTTTTGGCGTTGGAGGCGAACTTGTCGATGCAGAGCCAAGTGGAGTAGGTTAGGCCGGATCTGGGAAGGAAGACGCGCTCGCCGCTGCCCACTCCGCCGTTCAACCACAAATATGTGCTGAATGGATTTGTCATTCTTGAGTTTTATTTTGTAAATTCCGAAAGCAACTGCTTTGCATTCACAACCTGCCATGGCGACTCAAGCGACAACTACATTTTTTCTTGTCACGTTTTCAGATGCAACCTGGTGGATGCAGTGAGCAAAATATTGTACTCATTTTGGACGGTGTTCAACCGGCAAAACCAACAGTTGCAAAGCTCGCGCCAGCACCGAACCAGCGAGACAAGTCTGAGCAGCACAGCCGGCCAATTGAGCTCGGTGGCGAGCTCCCTTCTCTGCTCGCTCGCCAACTACGGCTCGTCCAACCTGGTAAACCTGACCACCCAAAGCACCAGCACTCTAAACCCGACTTTTGCGACTACGCTCTCAAGTACGTGAACGGGTCCAAAGACGACCAGTATATATTCAGCGCCACATTGGACATAAAAGAAGAGGAGCCCAAGAGCCAAACTTTTCAGCTGGTGCCAAGAGAAAAAGAGTTTTTCAAGCTGAGAAAAAACATCGACAAACAAATCAACATTCACATTCAACAAATCACCAATGCTTCATTGGAAATTGAGCGCTGCTTTGGCGTGCTGATGTGTCAGGGCAGAAATGTGAGCAACAAGGACATGCAGCTGCTAGATCTTGATTCAATGGGAAAGTCGGCTGTGTCGAGCAGCAGCTACAAAAGCACTGGCTATGTGGTCACGGCCAATGGCAGCCAAGCAAGACCAACTCTGCGCTCCAGGTGCTCAATGAAGAGACGCAAAAGAACGCGAGGGTGTTCATGACCATGGCAATTGACCTTGTCTTCAGCGGTCTGCAGGACCCGGTCAGATTTTGTGTGGAGAGCAAGGCGCGCATATTTTCCCAAAGTGAAAAGTTCTGGGTATTGATGTTGTATTCTTGCTAGTTGAATGCCAGTTGGACTTGGATGTGTATGCGGACAGAGTGAGTGCTATTAAGGCCATGGTTAGCACAAAAGTGCAAATTGGAGAGGTAAAAGTAAACATAAAAAATTGTTCACGGACTTTTATGGGTCAATTGCAACATCTTTTGAACCTAGGCACTGTTGATTTAAATGTTGAATTTCTCACTTTTTTTTTAAATTCAATTAGTTTTAGTAATCTTAAAAATGATCCATGTGGTCTAAAGTATCTTTGTGATACTGATATTTAAGGTTTTCTAAAATTAAATTGAATATGCATTTTTTCAAAATTTTTTAAAGTGTATAAAATTAAAGAAAATTTTCTTAATTTAATTTTTTGAGAAAAATAAAAAAATTTTAGTGACAATTTTTTTTATTATTTTGAAAATTAAATTTTTGCTGAGCTTCGAAGATTGAAGCAACCTTAATTAGTACTTTTTTAAATAGATATATTATAAATATATATTTTTAAAAAATTAAATTAATTTTATAATTTTGAAAAATATTTTTTTATTATATTTTAAAATAATATACAGTCAACCCTCGTTAATCCGGTCATCGATTATCCGAAAAATTCGATTGCCGAATAATTTTTCATTTTCCCTTTCCCTTTCTTATAAAATTAATTAATTTCTTATAGCATTAAAAAAGCTTGTATATAATTCGATAATTAGGCTAAGACAACTGACATCTTCTTTATAAATTATTTCTATTTTTGGATTTTTAATTCGGCCAAAAATGTTTTAAAATGTCGCTAAAAAATAACATATCCGAAAGAAAAGATTTTTTCATTGTTAAAAAAAATAAACAATCGAACATTGTTGACTATTTTAAAATGAATTAAATATTTTAAAAAATTTTAATCCGTTAATAGAATTTTATTTTTGTTAAATTTTTTATAAAACTTATGTTAATTGTTTTGTAAAAAATTATTTTATTTAATCCGGTAAGATTAAAATTTTCCTCTAATGTCGGACTTTCGAGAGTTCGGCAGTTTCGACAATACGTCAATAAAGTATTTTCCGAATTTTGCCGGATCAACGAAAGCTGACTGTAATTCATTATCTTAAAATCTATTTTGATCTTTTATCCAATATGTAATAAAAGATATTTAAAAAAAAATTGAAAACTGAAAATAATAAATAATTTTTTATCAATAAAAGAATATTTTATTTTGCAATGGACATTATGTTTTCTATTAATAAATACCGGTAAGTCGGATACTTTCAGTAGCAGTCGTGATAATCTTGACAATTATATTAAAAAAAGAAGACTGCAAACTGGACATCAAATAAAATAAAAAAATCTAAAAAATTAACATTTTAATTTTTTAATAAATTATTTTAATTTAAAATTCAAATTGCAAATTGCAATTTTTCAATTTTTTTTTTTCATTTTTGAGCAAGATTGAACAAAATGAAAATGAGCAAAATTTTTACTTTGCCAATAATTTTAGAATTTTAATTAAATAATTCGCAAAAGACAGCAAATTTCACGAAAAATCTAAAATAAGAAGCTTTAAAATTTGTCCAAACGATTATAAACAAAATATTATTATTTTTCATATTACGAATTATATTCTCAAAGTATTTTATTTAGATGCCTCAAATTAATTTTAAAAATAAACTTGAATTTTTCAACATATAAAATTTTTTTGATTTATTATTTTATTAAATAAATGCCTAAATGAATCTTAATCCAACAAAAAACTAATCAAAAAAATCTTTAAAATTGTAAGAATTTCAAATTTATTTTATTTCAATTAATAAATTTTAATTTTTATATAAATAATTTTAGAATTTTAATTAAATAATTCGCAAAAGACAGCAAATTTCACGAATAATCTAAAATAAGAAGCTTTAAAATTTGTCCAAACGATTCAAAACAAAATATTATTTTTTATCATATTACGAATTATATTCTCAAAGTATTTTATTTAAATGCCTTAAATTAATTTTAAAAATAAACTTGAATTTTTCAACATATAAAATTTTTTTGATTTTTTATTTTATTAAATAAATGCCTAAATGAATCTTAATCCAACAAAAAACTCATCAAAAAAATCTTTAAAATTGTAAGAATTTCAAATTTATTTTATTTCAATTAATAAATTTTGATTTTTATATATATAATTTTAGAATTTTAATTAAATAATTCGCAAAAGACAGCAAATTTCACGAATAATCTAAAATAAGAAGCTTTAAAATTTGTCCAAACGATTCAAAACAAAATATTATTTTTTTTTCATATTACGAATTATATTCTCAAAGTATTTTATTTAGATGCCTCAAATTAATTTTAAAAATAAACTTGAATTTTTCAACATATAAAATTTTTTTGATTTATTATTTTATTAAATAAATGCCTAAATGAATCTTAATCCAACAAAAAACTCATCAAAAAAATCTTTAAAATTGTAAGAATTTCAAATTTATTTTATTTCAATTAATAAATTTTAATTTTTATATATATAATTTTAGAATTTTAATTAAATAATTCGCAAAAGACAGCAAATTTCACGAATAATCTAAAATAAGAAGCTTTAAAATTTGTCCAAACGATTCAAAACAAAATATTATTTTTTTTCATATTACGAATTATATTCTCAAAGTATTTTATTTAGATGCCTCAAATTAATTTTAGAAATAAACTTGAATTTTTCAACATATAAAAATTTTTTGATTTATAATATTATTAAATAAATTCCTAAATGACTCTTTATCTAACAAAAAACTACTCAAAAAAATCTTTAAAATTGTGAGAATTTCAAATTAATTTTATTTCAATTAATAAATTTCAATTTTTATATAAATAATTTTAGAATTTTAATTAAATAATTCGAAAAAGACAGCAAATTTCACGAAAAATCTAAAATAAGAAGCTTTAAAATTTGTCCAAACGATTCAAAACAAAATATTATTTTTTTTCATATTACGAATTATATTCTCAAAGTATTTTATTTAGATGCCTCAAATTAATTTTAAAAATAAACTTGAATTTTTCAACATATAAAATTTTTTTGATTTATTATTTTATTAAATAAATTCCTAAATGACTCTTTATCCAACAAAAAACTACTCAAAAAAATCTTTGAAATTGTAAGAATTTCAAATTTATTTTATTTCAATTAATAAATTTCAATTTTTATATAAATAATTTTAGAATTTTAATTAAATAATTCGCAAAAGACAGCAAATTTCTCGAATAATCTAAAATAAGAAGCTTTAAAATTTGTCCAAAAGATTCAAAACAAAATATTATTTTTTTTCATATTACGAATTATATTCTCAAAGTATTTTATTTAGATGCCTTAAATTAATTTTAAAAATAAACTTGAATTTTTCAACATATAAAATTTTTTTGATTTATTATTTTATTAAATAAATGCCTAAATGACTCTTTATCAAACAAAAAACTCATCAAAAAAATCTTTAAAATTGTAAGAATTTCAAATTTATTTTACTTCAATTTATAAATTTCAAGTGTTACATAAATAATTTTACAATTTTAATTAGATAATTCACAAAGAAATTGATTTTTGATTACCAATTTTTCTTTAAAAAATATATTCCAAAAATTTTAAATTTTATATTTTTGATTTTTTATTTGATGGTTCACTTTCATCTTCACTATATGAAATAATAAATTCATTTTTTTTTAGCCACTCCTGACATTTCTCTCTTATTCTTTTTGTTTTGTTCTTTAAACATTCATTTACTAATACTCTGCAGTCTGGTCCTCCATCTTCTCTTTTGTTTCTTGATGGTAGCATATCTCCTGCCCAAACCCATTAAGGATCATAATAATTTTTTGGTACCTCAGCTAATTCATGATGATTCCAAAAATTTTTGAAAAATAGCTCTTTAAAACCTTTTTCAGTGACGAATTTACAATCTTTAAACAAAAAATTAATAATTTTTGTTTATATTTCATAATTTTTTTGATTGAAATAAACCTGTCACATTGATCACTGTACTTGCCAAATTTTTCGGTCTCTTTTGATTAATTAGAAACGAATCAAATGACCAATGTTCTGAGTCCCATATATATCCAGATGATGGCGAATTTTCTTTTGATTTTCCATCGCATTTGAAATCTTTTTGATAAAACTAAATAAAAAAAATTTTTTTAAGCTTTTTAAGAAAAATGACTAACTCTCAAGTAGTTCATCGATATTTTTGCAATTTTTTTGATTGTTTAAAATAAAGTTTATTTCAAATTTATTTTATTTATGATCTATCTAAGTCTTACTTTCTTTATTTAAATTTTCAGGTAAAGGGAGCTTGGTTTTTTTCAAAAAATCTAGATACATTTTTTTCTTGGATTCTTTCTCATCAGAGTCCACACCAGAAAAATCTTCGAAAATATCGTCATTTTTATGTGAAATTACCAATCTTATCATTATTATTTTTGGATCATCTTTTTTTTTGTGTTTTGATACCACAAAATTAAAGTGATTCAAAATTGAAATAAAATTAACCATTAAAATTTTATATAAAAAATTTTACTTTGTTTTTAAGATATATATGTGAATATAGGCAACCATATTTTTCCAGATCAGTTTGTTCTTCTTTATGACTAATATCTAGAAAATTATTGTTTTTATAAATTTTATTTAAATTTTTAAATCAAAACAATTATTTACTTAATGATTTTTTTATTTTTTCTCTAAAACCATCCTTATTAGGAGTGTAACTAAACCTATCAGAAATTTCATCTATTTTTTGTTCAAGCTTTGGTGGAAATGGAAGCGATGTTTCTTTTAGAAATTTCTCTTTCGAGATAATAATAGCTTTTTCCATTTTTTCAGCTTCTCCAGAATGCCCTTCAACGGCATTTTTAAGTTTGTCCTTGACGAAGATAGTTGCACAATTTAATTGATTCAAATTATTAGGGGATTTGAACTTATAGATGGAAAAGTGCTCCTAAAATTGAACGGTTAAACAATGCTTAAAAATTATTTACATACCTTATTATTATAAAATTGAAAGAATTGGTTAAAGGAATCATTGATTAATTCAAATAACTCTTTTTCATTATTCCTAATGTTGTCCAATGCTTTAATAATCGAAGAATTCATTTTTCGTGTTTAGTCTAAAAAATTCATTAACATATCCAAAAATAATTCTTTTTTAAATCAAAAAATGCAAAGAGTATTATTACTTTGCAAAAAAAAATTTTTTTAATAATATTATATGTAATTAAATTTATTTAAGATGCTTAATTGACAAATTAAATTAAAAAAAATAATTAAAGCCTTTAAAAAACACACAAAAAATTAAAGTTAAAAAGATTAGAATTACTTTTTTAGAATTATATAACACCCCCTCCAGCAGACCCCGGTCTTCTGGAGCCTTGCTGGATCTCAATATTAAAAAAAATTATTTAAAAAAAAATAAATACCTTTTTGAATTTTGACAGTGACCCTTCTTGAATTTTTGGGTAATTTTGAATTATCGATCAATTGTTTGACAACTTCTGAAACACTCGACACAGAATAGTTTGATTGATTGCTTGAGAAGAAGTGGATTAAAGTAGAATTCTTCATTTTTATATCTTCCATTTTGAATTTGACGATTTTTTAAATTTTTACTCTTATGCAATAATTAATGATTGAAAAAAAATTAAAAAATTCGTCAAATTCAAAATGGGAGATATAAAAATTAAGAAATCTACTTTAAAATATATAATAAAAAGAGATTTAAATTTTTAGATTTTTTTCGCTAGCCCAATAATTTCCACTTTTGTAAAAATAAAAAATTGTACTATTTTCACAAGCCGAAAAAAAGTCTACTCACAACACTACTAAAAAATAAATTCAAAAACTTACAGAACTCTTTATATTTCTGATTGTAAAGACACGTAGCATTGTTGTAGCATGATATTTTTTGATTTTTAGGTGAGCAAATATTTTGAAGTTGTTTGAAGATTAGTTGTAGTTTCATGTGTAGAAGTGGTTGTTGGCTCAGTAGAAGTTGTTGTAGTTGGAAAAGTGGTGGTGGCGGGGTTTGTTGTTAAAGTGGTAGAATGAATATTTTCTGGCATGGTTGACTCAGCTGGAACGCTGGTGATTGACGGTGTGGTTGTATTTATGAAATTTTGAATAGAATCAGTTGTATCTTTGTAAATATGGTGGTTGTAGGCGCTGTTTTTAGCAAAGTAGCAATTGATTGGCAAACAAAATTTTTCATGTAGTACCCTTCGTAGCATATGCATTCATAGGAGCCGAATTTGTTGTTACAAAAGCTGTTCGTGGGACAAATTCCAGGTCTCAAGCATTCATTTTCATCTTAATTTTTATTAATATTATTTTATCAAAATAAAAGTTTGGCTATCAATTAAAGTGCTGACAAAATAAATTATTTTAATGACTAAACAATTAAATATTGTCAAAAAAATGATCTTTTTACTATTAAAATTTTAAACTGACAGCTTCAATTATTTGAAGACTATTCAATTCAAAAGATAACAAAAATTATGATTTACAACTGACAGATTAATAAAAAAATTGACAATTTTAATGAGATTTTCCATATGAATGACCGGCAACAGCCAAATCTTTCAATTTTCTAGAAGTTTCCCTTTCTTAATATTACCATATCTAACTGTAATCTTCCTCTTAAAGCTTTTATTCAAAAAAAAAAAGCTAAAGGCCCTGCAAGTTAGCAAACATAGGATTTCTTGTTTTTATTTTTTAAAAACAAAATCTTTGAATTTTTCATATTTTTTTAATACAAATAAAAATATTACTTTCTGTTAAATTACATGAAATATTTAAGAATATACTATATTATTATTTTTTTCCTTAAAAATAATAAACATTCTTTTAAAAAGATAAAAACTTGATATCCAATGTTTGCTTTAATTTATTTAATTTAGTCATTGACTTCTTAATGTTTTGTCAGACATTTATCTTTTTTCTGTTATTTATTTTTATTATTTTTGTCAAATAAAATTAAATAATTTTGACAATTTAATATTATTTTTGCTATTTCTTCAATTAATTTAGTCATCTGTTATTTTTTGTCATTGAGAAAAAAAAAAATTAGTCACAAAATAATTTAATTTTTTGTCAGTGAAATAAATATGACCCTTAAAGTTTTAGCTGAAATTTTTTACCATTTTGACATGTTTCTCCTAAAAAGCCATCTGCGCATTTGCAGCTGGCTAAGCTTGAGTTGAATTGAATGCAAGTTGCTCCGTTCAGGCATTGTTTTGTCTCACATGTACTCCTCTGTAGCTCACAGTTTTTGCCAAAATGACTCTCTGGACACAAGCATTCATATTCTGATTTATAATCTAAGAATCAAAAATTTAAGTTCAATTTGTAAATTTTGTATTTCATTTTAATTAAATTCAATTAATGAATCTATATTTACAATTTTTTCTTGTTTAATGTATTTTAATAAAAACATCTTGTTATGGTGAATTTAAATGAAAATTTATTGGAATCATTTTATTTTGTTTAGAGCAACCAGAAAAACTAGTTCTGACTTTTAATATAAGAAGCTTTCATTTTATAAAACAGTATTTTAGTCATTAAATAAAGATTTAGAACTTGAGACTCTCTTTTAATTTTATTTTAGCTTTATATAACAAAAAGGTCTAGGATTTTTTAAAATTTATTTCTTATCCAAAAAAGTATATAAAATCCGGTGAGTAAGGGTTTAATTGTGAAAATTTGGCTCTTTTTACAGGTAAATAAATTAAAATCTTAACTTGTGTTGAAAATTTTTAAATAGCTGAAATTTAGCGTCCAAAATCCGAGGAGATTTTTAGAGGACGATTAAAATCGATCTCAAAATTTTGAATAAAATACTCCAATTAAAAGGTTTATCCATAAAAAATTAATCAAAACCAAATTAATAAGAAATCCAATATTTTTAACATATTGAAAAATTAAAAAAAAAACCCTATTTAATTTAAGACAAATTTGTTTATTTATCTTTGAAATTTTTTAATTAATTCAATGAGAATAAAATTAAAAAATGTAAATAATGTATTTCTAAATTAAACCAGATTATTTTTCCTTATTTTTAAAAGCCTATCAATATTTGAAATTTTTAAATCTATTATGACTTAAATAAATTTACCTATTTGATTTTTGATTCGATTTATTTAATTTTTTCAATCTAAAGGAGAATTGGCGCGAGATAGTCAAAAATTTGATAAAAATAATTTATAATCTTAATTATATTTAATTTTTACTATCTAGGGTATTTTATTCGAAATTAGAGGTATTCGAACTAAATAAGCAAACATTATGATTTTTTTATTCTAGATAATTGTTAAATATTTAATGTAAAATTAAAAAAAATAAATAGAAAAATTAATAAATAATTCTGACTGATTATTTTATGGTTATAAAATTTCATTATTTTAAATGCAAAATTGATGTGATTTTGATAATTTTGTTCGTGACTAAAAAGATTGTAATAAAAATGGAAGATTTGTTCTCAAGTCATGACGGACTTTCTACTGTTAAAAAATGTTTTATTTTGTCAGTCTCAATTCACTGCAGTCTTTTTTTAGTTTTTATATATTAGTTTTTTTTTAAATGATTCTTTAAGTCTATAACTTTTTAGAAATTTTGAATTAACAATTAAATTAATGTTTAAAGTTTAAAATTTTTCTTGATTATAAAATTCAACGCTTTTCTTAACTTTTGACAAACTTTTGTCTTGGATCTAATTCAATTTGGCTGACTTAACAATAAAAAAAATATCAGAAAAAAATTTAATGATTGAAAATTAATTAAAGCTAAATAATAATAAAAATTTTCGATATTGATTATTAACTTTAATTTGGCAGCACTTTTCTTTTTTGTTTTTGCTCAAAAAATTTTCTATAACTTTGGCTCACGTTTTAAAATATTCCCAAATCAAATCCAAAATTCCTCCAGCGAAAGAATCGTAGAAAAATCAATCAATTAAATTTTTAAAAAAAATCTAATTTAAAAAAATAATATGAATAAAAGAATTGACTTACTATTTAAAATAAAAAAAAAAAAAATTTATTAACTAATCTTGCAAGGCTCTTTGAGCTCATTGAACCGCTGCTTGACTTGACCAGCCATTTGCTGTATATCAGCCAGCATAAAGTTATCCTTATCTGTCAACATATACGAGTTAAGCTCGGAAATTTTGTCACATTGTGCCTCAATTTGTTTGCTCAAATTCTCGTGTCTCAACAAGAGCATTTTGCACGAGGATATGTCATGATCGTCATTGGCCAACTGTGACTCTACTTCATCGAACCAAGCAAACAAGTCATCGGAAAACCTGGTAAACGAGACATACTGGAACGCATCGTCCAAAAATTTCCTCTTTGTCTCTGCGGCAGTCTTTAGTCCGTTCCATTGAAAGTCAAGATCCTTAAGGTGTTCGTTTATGTTGGCAATTATTTGCGACGACCATGTGCTCAACGAGTACAGCGTGGTCTGGTGTCTGGCCAACAGTTGGTTCGCCTCTTTGTGCATGTCCTCCACTCTTCTCTGTCCCACTTTAATCAAATTGATCATAATATCAAGCTGCTCTTTCAATTGACCAATGTCTTTAATAAATTTGGATATTTGCCACTGCACCAGCTGATAATTGGACTCGGTTGACTTGCGTTCAATCAACTCGTTGGCCATGTCACTCAGACCAATGAACCTGTGCGCCTTGCCCTCAATTTCAGTCATTCTTTCTTGGTGCAAATTGATGCCAGTCTCGGCCTCGCCAACACTGCTAGGCTCACTTTGCTGCTCAATTATGTTGCCCATGTCCCAAATCCACCACTTCAACTCCCTGTACTCGACCATAAACTTCTGGTAAGAAAAGGCAGACTCCAATTTTGAGGACAAGGCCTCGACTAGGTCTCTAAGATGAGGCCAATTTTGAATGACTTGGTCAAATTTGTGTATGAGTTGATCGGAGGACGAGGCCGCCAAAGACTCGGTCTTCACCTGCTTAAGCTTTTCCTCGATCGGACTCAGCTCCGATTTAAGATCATTGAGCTTTGATTGTGCCACTTGGACAGAGTCTAAATTTTTGTGCTCCACCTCCACTTGCAGAACACTTATCTTGTCCAGAATGCGCTGGTCAATGTCTTCCAAGTCGTGCATCAACAAATGAACGTCCAGCGCAGCCACCAACTTTTGCCGGTACTTGTTCACACCCGACTTGATCAGCTCGGATCTGTTGATCAAGCGGTCATTTTTGTCGGCAACCATTTGCTAGTCAGTGCGTCCCAAGCGCATCAATTTGTTGCCCATATCGATCAATTGTTTTGGTTTGAGCTCATGTGTGGGCGATGTGGTGTCGTCGACCTTTTTCAAAAGTTGAGCACAGTGCTCGTGGTCGCGACCCACGTAGCCACTCTGAATCATCAACTCTTTGTCCTTGAGTCACTCTTCAAGCTTTTCCAACTGGTCATTGAACTCAAGTATGTCCTTGGCTTCGGCAAACTCTTTTTCGCGCTCGTTCACCTCGTAGGCGAGCGCCTTCCACTTTGAGTTCAAATTTTGCAGAGTGCGCCGTATCAACTGCTCGCTGACCGAGCTGTTTGTGGTCAGCAGTGACTGCCGGTTGCTCAGGCTCATTTCGTCAAGCTTTTGGCCAACCCACTTGCTGAACTCTTCGTACTTTCTGAGCCATCGGTAAAATGCCATTGTGTTGTCCAGTTGCTTGCGTCGCTCAATTGACAAGTTCAACAGTTGATTGAACATAAATTAGATGTCAGCTTGTCTCTTTTGTAAATTTTCCGAGTTCAAATATTGCAGTTGTCTTGGTTGAATGCTGATGGTTTTGCGTCTCACAATGGAGGTCTTTTTTTTCCGGTCACTTTTGGGCGCGTTCACCACCCCACTTGGTTTTGGCGCAACTTTTTCCACTTGCACAATTTGAGGCCGCTTGACCAGCCTTTTTAGCTGCTTGGCAAAAATGTGCATGCCAAGTTCTTTGACATAATTTGCCGGCGCGTATCCCTCCAGACCATTTGACTTTTCCAGCAGCCACTACTCATTATTTTTCTTTTCATTTAGCTCCATTATTTCTTCTCTTTGAATGCAAAAGTGTTTACTGCTGAACGTTTACAAAGCTTTGACACAATTGGTTTGTTAGTTGGCCCTTAGCTTGGTCAATTGGTCAGCTAGACTTTTCATTTTGTCATCCTGGGCATTTAGTTCGGTTATGAATTGGTCATGACGCTTCTGCAGCACGTCCACATTGCTTGACGAGCTGCCCACATCGTCAAAATGCAAAAAGGCCTCTTTGTCCAGCATCAAAAGGTGCATGCCCGAGCCGTCCTGTTTAAATTCCAAATATTTCTTCTTGTATGCGCGCATGGCGGCTTTGGAGCGAGAAAAATGTGCTTTCAAGTTTTAGTGGTTTAAAAATATTAGAGATTTTTTTTGAAAAATGTGCCTGCTTTAAAACTTTGAAAATTAGAAAATATTTTCAAAATAAACTTAACAAAAAATGAGTTCATAAATTTCAATTTTTAAAATTGATTTTTTCAATAGATTGAGAAAAAAATTTTTTTTATTATTTTATTTTTGTAATTTAAATAGCATGTTTTCTATGTTACATTAAAATTTATTAAACTAATTCAAAGATTTATTTTAATATTTAATGATAAACCCTTTGAATTGAAATGATATTTTGAATTGATCATCAACTTCAAAATGCCTTTTTATTAAAATATTCTCTCAGTTATTTTTTTTAATGATTAAAAATTAATATCACTTATTTTTTATTATTTTATTTGTTTGTTTTTATATGTGCCGATAAACGAAAAAAATTTATATATCTACAATTTTTAGAAATAAAAAATAATATTCCCCTAACATACTAAATCTTAATTCCTATGAGACTTTCAGATTTGAGCATTTAGAATGATTCTTTTTGTCCACCACACACATGCACACATAGGAGCCATCACTGCCAAACGTCCTGCAAATCTCATTGAAACCACACGGCCTAAAGTAGCACGGATCCACAGTTAAACAAAGAGGACCACTAAATCCCTTGGCACAAACACACTAAAAAGTGAATTTATCTTTTCCTTCCATATATAGTTCATCACACTTTCCATTGTTGTTGCACGGATTTTCCTCACAAATATATCTATCACAATTTCCTTCAGTGCCATCACACTTAAAATTAGAAAGCTTCTTGAACTGTTCGCAGCAAACTGCTCTTTTTCCGCCTCATTCATTTGCGCAAATTTCTCCTTCAAATACTCATTACAAGACTTGGTGAACACAAAACCAACTTCTTTGAACTTCTTTTTGTGCACAAAACTTTACAGTGATGTTCCCCGGGACAATTGTGCCGCATCTTGGCCACTGCCCTGTCCACAACACTCACCCGTTTGCTCTCCACCCGCTCACAATTTGCCCTATATCAAATTTCTTCTAAGCCGCACACAGACCCATCCAGCGCCCAAATATTCAGTTTAACACATTTGGCCCGAGCCTCATTGTAACAGTATAGAAATCGGCACGACAAATACCGACCATTGCAGTAGAATGAACCAGAGTTGTTCATCAAATATTTGTACTGTTCTGTGAGTGAAATAAATTTTCCAGGCAAATAATCTTTGTCCGCCTTCAAATACACATGCTTGTCTTGGCCACAATTTTTTTGCACCAAACATTTGTAGGTGTCACGCAGCTCAAACCTGTGAAACATTTTCTTGCGTTTGTTTTCTATGGTGCACTCGGATACTTGGAATAAAGATTGTTGACGAAGCGCAGATGGATACATCAGTTTCATTTCATTGAAACAATTAACCAATCTATTGCCTATTCTTGTTTTGTTGTCATGATCTGAGTCGAGGTTGTGTCCAAGCTCGTGGGCCATAACCACCTCGATAAAATAATTCTTGGGGTACATAATGGAGCTTGACTTTAAATATCTACAAACATGGCCTACAAATGCCAGACCTATGATAGTTTTTTGCAAAGTTGTATATCAAAAATATATTGTCAAATTTTTTGTAGTCCAGGTCTTTTCTAGTTGACAAAATTTGTGTCACGTTTTACAAAAAATATGTGTAACTCATGTGGTTGTAATCGTTTGGCTAATAATCGATTATAAGCTCAATAAACTGGACTCTTACCTCAAAGAAGCGGTTGGTTGCCTCTCGCCAGATTTTGTCCACACGATCTATTATCTGGACAAAGGAAAGGTCAAGAAACATTTTTATGTTGCCTTTGTTTTTGGTACTGAGCAAATTTATGTACATTTGGTACACTTGGAAGTTGATGACCACTGCTGATTCAACAGTAAGTTGAATTTTGGTGTGGCGTTTGGCTCTGTGCGAGGGGTTTGAGTGGATGAGAACTCTGCGAGCTGCGTAAATGCCATCTCCACTCTCCAGGTCCACTTTGATCCAAAGTTCTGAGCTTGTGTTGGGCTTTTTTTTTCTCATGTGAATACTCAAATAGAATAGTTGACCAGGTTGGGCTCGATCTACTGGTGAGTTGGTACTGATAGGTCCGGGCGTTTAGGATGAGAGTACAGTCAGCATTGTACACAGAGATGGTTGATTGGATGCCGTCAGCCTTGGTCACGTTTGCCACAACGCTTTTGTATGTGCGTGAAAAGCTTTGGTATTGGGTAAGGTGGGGCGCGGGGTTGGATACATGAAAGAAAAGAATGGAGTATGTGCGGTTGAAGGCTCTGAATTGAAGCAGGAAGTAGAGAGGGAATAGATCCGGCAATGGTGAGTATTTTAAGTTGGTTATGGATAAGTCGAGGTTGCGGTCTGTGTCAATTTGGAGTGTGAGAGGCAAATGTATTGATATAAATTGATTGTGAATTTTGTATAATAATTGTCAGATATAAAAAAAACACTTTTGTCATCATTCTTGATCAACAAAGGAAGAATAATCATTTTTTGAAAGATTGATAGAAAATTTATTTTTAAAACCTTGGCAATTTAATTTTTAACTTTTATTTTTTAATTGTAAATTTTAAAATTTATATAAAGCTTTCTTATTGAATAATAATTTATTTTTTTCTAAAAGTGTTCTTGATTAATTGGACCATATTTTTTAACTAAATCGTAAACGACTTTTCACAAATAAATTGTTATACTTATGTACTTATTTTTTTCTCTATAACTGTAAGCAGAAAATAATTACTACTGATCTAAAAAAATTCAATAAATAATTCATTCAATAAATAATTAGGCTTGTAGTTATTCCTTTAGAACAAAGATTATTAAACAGGATGTCATATTAGCTAATGGTCAAGGTGACTATCCGCATTTTTATTTAATTTCACTCAACAGGTTAAGCTTTTTATTGCTTTGGTGTTACAATTATCTTGCCATATTATTAACAAGTTAATTAAATTATTTCTGAAAGTTGTTTTACAAAAGTTGAAAGATTAAAGTTCTTAAAAGAATAAAAAACTTTAAATAGAACTGAAAACATCCGGATTTCATCTATTGAAATCGAGCGCAAACTATTTTGTTTGATAAAAAAATTTTTTTTTGAGTACTTAAGATGAGATCAGCTAAATTATTTAAAAAATTTAACTAAAATTGATATAAAACATAAAACAAATAAATTATAAATTTAATAAAAAAAATGGAATATACCACTTTATATAATTGCATCAATGCTAATGAAATGATGAGTAATGAATTTGAAATAAAATCCGGAATCATTTTATAATAATGATAATGAAAATCAACAATTAAATCGAAAAATAAAACAATTAGAACACCAAAACGCAATTCTTTCAACGAGAATCGAGAATTTGGAAGAAAATGATAGAAAAAAAATGGTCAAAAAATCATCCAATTATCAATTATGGAGCGAAAACGAAATGGTTTTGCTTTTTAAACTGGCAGAAATTTACACCAAAAAGTCGAAGAGCGGAAAAAGAGGAAGCGTCGAACGGAAAAAACTCCTCAGCGAACACGGTGATAGATTTTCCGAGCAACATCGCTCAACAAAAAAATTATGTGTTCAATATTCGAAACAAAAAAATAAACTTGAAGATAGAAATTTTGTTATTTTGTGGAGCCCAAAAGCTATCAAAATGTTAGTAGAAGAGAATTTTATTACATTTTACATTTAAATGTGTGGATCAAATTTTACAATTAAACACACCTGATTTATTTGTAGACAATATTATAAACAATGTTAGTTATTGGTCAAATTCATCTGAAATTGCCTTGTTTTCACCATTTTGTTTTGCACAATGTTTAACAGCTGATAAACAAGTTTGTTTGTCACGTTTAAAACATGTGTGCAAATATGAAAAGATAAAAAAAAAACCATCAATTTCATTTGAGAAATTTGTCAAGTCAAAAATGCCATTTTTTGATTGGAAAAACAATCATCATCTCCATCGACGTCGTCATCATCATCATCGTCACCACCACCACCACCACAGCAACAACAACAACAACAACAACAACCAATAAGAATATTTAAAAATGTCGCATTAAACAATTCAATACTTCCAATAAGTGAAAAGCCGAAACAATTCAAATCAACAAAGAATACAACAATAAGTTTCTTAAATTTTACATCAATTTTTTTACAGGCAACAAAAGAAAAATCAATTTCTGAAGAATCATTGCGAAACAAAATTAAATCTTTTTTAAATACAGAAGAAAAAACCAAAAACTATCAAGTTCTTAATGATATTGGAACAATGATTGAATCTGTATTTATTTCTTTTTTTGACAATTTTGTGTCATTTGAAAGACACATAATTGGAAGTTGTTTAACATAGGCTACATTTAAACTTGTGACAAAAACATATTTAACTTTTTTGCAAACATTCAATTTAAAAACTCAAACAGAAGATGATCCACAACAAAATGGACGATTAACATTTTCAATTGGACACAGTTTAATAAATTGTTTCAACATTCAGCCTTTTAAATTTTTTTCAGACACATGTGGAATTACTTCATCAAATTGTTTTGAATATTTGAAACCAACAATTGTTTCAATGTATTCAACATATGACGAGTTTGCCAAGGAAAATATTTGTTAAAGATTGGTAAAAAAATGATAAACATTGTTCATTCGACAATTGTAAGACAAAAAATAAATGATTGTGATGATTCCATGCGTAAATTTTGTAATATTATTTTGAATAGTAATTTGCAAGCACAAGTTTCTGTTAAAACACCAATAGTTCAAGATTTTGTGGTGTTTGATTTTTGACTATTTTTTTAAAATGTACATACTCATTGTTTTCAATGTGTATGATTTCAAAATCAATAAAATTAAATGGAAACTATGATTGGTACAAAGAAATTCCATCCAATTTTTTATTCACTGAAAATTTAACCAAGTCTATTGCAAGATTTGAATTGACTTGTACTGACATTTATGAGGTTATGGAATTTTTTTTCAATGAAAAATATACATTTGAAAGAACACAAATTTTGGCATTACAACCAGAACATTTTAAGAATGTAAATTTGTATTGTGTTCAATGATTAAAAATGATACAGTTAAAAGATCAATATTATGTGTGCAACAAAAATCATGCAATACATGTTACATGTGCTGGACAAAATACAAATTGTATGGTTTGTTCAAAAAACAACAATTCACAAGAGTATTTGAGTGAAAACTTTGATTTTGAAGATGCAAATTTAATGGATTTGGACGAAGCTTTTTTGTCAAATTTAAATTTGGATTTATTTTAAATATTATTAATTTGAGCAATAATAAAAGTTAAAAAAGAATTTGTTGATGCATCTCTTAATAAATAATTTTCAATTGTAAAAACAAAATTGTTTGTTTCGTCCAATGTTGTAAAAAAAAGTTGGTTTACAACTTCTTTTTTTAATTCAAATAACATGTTTGATTTTTGTTCAAAAGACAAATCAAAAGAACCTTTTAACAACAAAAGATTGGAACAAATTTTTGCTGTTTCGATCATAAAATTTAAAGTAGCATATTCAAACAATTGACCAATTACATTTGTTATATTTGTATTTTCGGTGAAAAAATCAATTTTTGTTACTAAATTTTTGTTTTCATTTGTTGTCATTGACAATTGTTCAGTTAAATATTTGTTTGCTTGTTTTAAATTTTCAATTTGTTTGTTCAAAAATATTACTTGTCTTGTCAAATGAACATTTTTTTGATTGATATCATTTAGTTCATCAACATTTTGAAATTCATTTAGTTTATTTTTGATTGGTTGTATTAATGGATTTGTTTCTTTAAATTCATTTAGTTTAGTTTTTATTTGTTTTGGCAAAAACGACATGATAAAATAAACACAATAAAAAAATAATTTTTTGACTAAAAAAATTATTAAAAAATTGTTCAACAACTGTTTCTTATTTGTCATATTTGGAAAATCATTCAAAATGTGTTTATTGTTGACATTTAAAAATATTAAATTACCTTCTGTTTGATTTTCATACAAATTTTTTCCATTCAAAAAAAAGTAGACTATCAACTATAATTGATAATAGTCAACCCAATATTACCAAGAAAGTGGATTTTGAAATAATGGCCAGGGCATACGTGATGAATTGATACAAAATTCATCTTTTGGTTCTTTGGTTGCATCCCAGCAAAACAACAAATCAATTAAACAAAAACAATTGTTTTGCATGTCCCAAACAATATTTTTCTCATAGACATCTCCATGAACTAAATTACATTTGTTATGTAAGTGCATTAAACCATTACAAATGTGTTTAACACATGTTTGCAGTACATTTGCATTTTTCAAGTCAACATTTAAATCTGTGTGTATTAGACGAAAAGTAGCTATTGATTTGGGATTTGAACTTATAGATTGTTTTTTATTGTGTACAAAATAGAATTGTTCAACATTTTTTGTATCCAATTTTAATAAACGTTCACAATTTTCAACATTAACTTTTTTTCGACAAAATTTTACACACGTTGTCATAATGTCATCACTTGAAAAACAAACACTTTCATTTCCACAACCAATAAATGATGTTAATAAAAAATCCAAGTGACCAACACGTACCAATATTTTGTTTGTAATCGAAGGTCTTAGAGTGTGTAAAATTTTGTGTAAACTTGAACAATTGAGGCTCTTTTTTGCTTCTAATACAAACTTTTTTTTTTTTTTGTAATGTTTTCTTTGTAAAATTTAAATTATAATTTATTGTGTTGCCAGCGTGTAAATTTGAATTTACAAAAATGTGTTGAACATTCATTTTTGAAAAATGTTTGTCGTATAAATATCAATTTCAGTTAGAAATTGTCTAAGTCTTTCTAGGCAATTTTGTTTGATGTTGTTTAGCGTTATGTTGTTTTTGACAAGAAAAAATTCTTCTTGACATTGCGGATTACAAACACATTGTGGCAATTCAATGTTATAACACAATCCAAAAATAACACATGTCGAATAACGAAATAAACTGTTTAAACCAAAAATAGTATTTGCAAAAGTTTTGTTTTTGTCATTTAATTCTTGCAAATAATCATAATCGTCAAACAATATTTGAACATTTTTTTTATTGACCATATTAGTTATATATGGAAATTTTTGATTGTTAAATCCACACATAAAATTTAAAAAAAAAAGATCTTTTTTATACCATTTTTGTTCAAAAAAAACATTTAATTTTTGTCCAAATTCATTTGTTTGTATTTGATTGAGTATCTCTTCCAAATTAATTTCAAATATTAAATCGATTTCACTTGAAGACAAATTAATAAGATTTTTAATTGACATTGAAGACATGCTAAACAATAGTACACAAAATAATTTTTATTTAAAATCATTACCTGTGATTGGGTTAGGGTTAGGGTTAGGGTTGTTGTTAAATCAACAAAATGCTAATTTAAATCAACAAAATGCTAATAACGAAAATGAACAATCTCAATCATCCGCAAAATCAGATGAACAATCAATGATGAAAAATTTGTCAGATCAATGGACAAAACTAATAAATTCACGTAAAGTAAACAGATCAGTTACACTAACAGAAATACCTCATGATTATATTTTGTCACCTATTGAAAAAAGAGTTGAAGCATTAGGTGTTTTTACAAGTTTTTTGATTTTTGTTATTTTTGGTGTGGCCTATGTTTTTTCTGTATTTATTTTATTGTCAAAAATGGCATTTAGCTTTGTGGATAGAGCATTTAAATTGCCATTTTTAAAAACAGTTGCCGACAAATTGATTCAAATTCCAACTCAATTTTTGTTAATTTTGATGTTATTTTATTCTGTTGTTTTGTCAGGTATAATACGTTTTGTTGGTGCATTGACTTTTATTGCCACTGGTGCATTAACAATTAGTCATGCTTGGGGACCTTGTATACGTTACATGCTAGTAGGTTCAGGGGCTTTGCAAATTATATTAGGTTTAGGACGATTACGTTTGTTCAAATCAATGTTATCTACTGAACAATTGCCACTGTTTTTTCATTTACATCGGCTTTGACAATTGGTCTATTTAACAATTTTTTAGAAACATATTTTTTAGAACACTTAGGACAAATTATATTTGGTTTTTCAGACATTATTTTAAAAAAAATATAAAACAATTACCAAATAAGAATAAAATATGTGAAACTAATTAACATAAAAAATTTAATTTTTCAATTTTGAAAAATGACTCAAGAAAATTGAAAATATAAAGATAAATTTAATAAAAAAATAAAGCTAACCAAGTCCAGCGCAGGCAAAAAGAAGTTGAAATTTTTATTTGATCACTATAAGGTAGCTTCTGACACTTTCTGGTCAAAAATATCTGAGCAGAAGGCTAAAGTGAGAACGACGGACTACCAACTATGTAAATTTGACAAAACTGCGTGCTTTTGCTTTTTAAATTTTGCTTTTTGTGTGATACATTGTGTACAAAAACAAATTCAAAAGGAAACGGTGAAGAAAAAGAATTTGGTGCTTTTCAATAATTTAATCGATAAATTTTTTAATTTTTAGATTAATTTTTAAATAAAAATCCATCATGAATATTTGTTTTTTTTCTATTCTCAATTTGTTCAATACTAATAGTATTTATTGTGCCATTTGTCAAAATACATGGTATCCAAAAAAAACTACCGGTATTTTGACAAACAGTTTTAATTCTACGTTCATTTAAGATTTTTGTGACTTTTGAAATTGCTCGAAAGTAGAAATGATCTCAAAAATTGCTCGTGTCAAAACATTTTATAGACAAAATTTTAACCAATTTAATTGGTCTACACTCAAATCTATTATTTATTATTATTCAAGGTTAATCAACAGGCTAGTGCCCATGCCTCATGAGACTGATTAACACTTCATTTATTTAATTAATTATTAATATAAAAAATTACATATATTAAAAATATTAAAATAAAATTTATAAAAATGAATAGAGTTTTTGATATAATAGTTATTTGAAAAAATTGAACAATAAGCTATTTAAGTTAAACAATTCAAATTTAGAAACAAAATCTGTGTAAATTAAATTTATATTATTGAAAATTGATAGCTTAAACGTTGAAAACTTCAACATTGATCTCTTGATCACAAAGCAATTTATTAATCTTGAATAAAAATGTTCAAATGTTTTTTCTCCACTTTTTGATTTGGCCATTGGTTCAATAAGGTTATTACTGTTCACGTTTTTACGGTCTACACTCAAATCTACGCTCATTAAGAAATTCTATTCGCTCAACATAAAATCTACACTCATTAAACTGATGAGGTGTAGGCCCAAAACTAGACCAACTTATTACTCAAAGCAAATTTACTAGGCGTCGATTTTTGGATTTTTTTTTTCGACCCAAAAAAAACTGACAAGGGGAGTCTATTTTTACACCTAATCAACACCAACTGTGCCTACAATGTCGAGTCATGATGACAAGGCAAAAATAACTAATTAACATAAAAATTGGCCAATCAACGAGTAAATGTTGTGTATCAAAATTGTAGCTATGCGTAGTTTATACAAAAAAATTATTGTGTAATGTTGAAGGATTTTTTCTTATATAGTAATAGCGCATTTTTGTAAGACTTTTGATTTTTATCAATTAAAAAAAAACAATGTTTAAAAATAATAATTACCAGTTTTTTTTTTATTAAACAAATTCATACAAAAAATATGTCTAATAGTAAACTAAGTTTGTTATCTTTTCAAAGTGTTCTTGAAAATGATATTTTAAAAGCTTATTCTTTTTTGGCAGCATACGAATTGCAAAATTTTTATATTGAACATTTTATCTAGTTTTTAACACAACCAAATAATTATCACATACGTGAAAAATTGTCAATGAAACAAATAGATAATATTATTAAATTGGTAAAAGAGGAAAAAAATGTTGACATTACATTTTCTTTTTTTTCTTTTGAACAATTTCCTTTGGATAATCATGAAAACCTAGAATATTTTGTTTTGTCACCAACATCTATATTACAATATGACAGCAATTGTATGATTATAAAAAGTTCTCAAACAAAAGAAACACAAGTTTTTAATTTTCCATTTATACGTCGATTGTACAACATTGTACATGTCCAATATCCAATTGTTTTTGTTGAATCAATGCCTACTTTTTCGGACGGACCTTCTAATGTGTTAATTTATAATGTTGAAAAAAAACATCTACCACCAGAAATAATTAAATTTCCTGGTGAATGGGAAAAAATATACTTTAACAAAAATAATAACAAAATTTACATGTTTTTTAGATGGTTATCACAGTGTACTCATTATGATGTTGTAAATTTTGAAGAATGTAAAAAAATAGAATGTAATGAAAATTTTATTTGTGGAAAATGGTCACCTTATTTTTTGATGTGTTTTAATTACAATTTTGAAACAAACAAAAATTTAAAAAGAGATATGAAAATGGAAAAAAAATGGAATAAATATTGGATACAAATAAATTCATTTACAATACGTAATAAAACATATCAAATGTTAATAAATAATAACATTTCATTATGTTTTTACAAAATATTATTCATCAAATTTAAATTATTTATTGCTAGACAATGGAAATGGAAATGTGTACAATGGTTATTTAATCTTGTCATATGAATTGTCTGTACGTGAACTTGTAGTAAATCAATTAAAATTTTATTTGACAAAAAACAACAATGTACTTTTTTTTACAAATTCTTCTCAGGAAATTTATTTGATTGAATTTTATAAATCAAACAACACACCATTGTCCAATTCAAAAAAACAAAAAACATTAACAAAATATGTACACAATTTGTCATTTTATAATTTGACTGATTTTGATAACAAATGCAAATTTGTTAAATGGACCTTTGGAACATTTGTGCATTTGTGTGACAATTGGTATATAGGAATGATTACTGATAGTTTATTTTCTGTTGACGCATATAATTTTTGTGTGTTTTTTAGTATTGAAACACCTTCAAAATCAAAATGTTTAAACTCCATAAAATCATATGATATTGACTACACATTTTATTCAAAGGACAACAAAATATTTTTTAAAGTTAAAAATTTAAATTGTTTTTTTAAACTGAGTAATTATTTATTGAATAAAATTAAAACATTTTAATATAATTTTTTTTTCTTAATCATTTTTCAAAAAAACCACTTTAGTAAAACATGAAATGTTCAAAAAATTGGACAAAAACAAATATTCATAATAGTTGTTTACTGTCAAAAAATCGGGTGATACATCACATTTTTTTATAAAATCTAAAAAAACTGTTCCATTTAACATTGACCAAGTAAAATCTTGTTTGTTTTTGACAATGATATTGTTTTTTTTCATTATTGAACAAAAAACTTCAAAATAATTGTTGTACAACACACGTAGAAAACAATCACCTTTGATAGTTTGATTTGTTTGACAAGTTAAATGATCAAATTTTGGCATATTGACAAAAAGTCCAATAAAAATCAACAATGATTGTTAATTGTTGTATGTTAGAAAATAGGTTTTTGTAAATGTTGATTGGTTGGATGGTATTTGTTTAATTACTTTTAAAAATAATCTATACCAAGTAACAATTTGTTCTCTAAATTTTAATTGTGTTAATAAACTAATTTCAAGTTCAAGATTTAAATTTTTTTCTGTTGACAAAAAATTAAGTAAATATTCTTGAATGTTTAAATAGTTTGTGGAAAATATGTTTGTTGTTTCATGTTTAATTATAAAATTGTTGTTGTCAAATTGTTCCAATAATCTATAATAGTCATGTGTTATTTTTTTGAATAGCAATTGATTGTCTATTGGTTGTACATAATTTTTAGGGTACATAATCAATTGTTGTGACATTTGTTTGAGTTAATTTTTTATTTTGTATTGTTAATGTTTTAATTGATTGATTTGGTGTAAGATTACTTTTAAAAACAATAATTTCGTTTTTTTTGAATTGTTTTCGTTTGATTTCGTAAAGTTGTTGGATAATAAATTATTATATTTACAACTCATATTTTTATTGGGCAAAATATATTTTTGTAATGACAATGGCACATCGTAAAAATTATATGTATACTTTTCAAAATCATCATATGACATAAATTCATTAATGTCTAATGTATTTTTTTCACAATACACAAAACAATAAGCAATTTATTCAATTTTAAAATAACCACCAAAAACATTTTTTTCATTTGAAAAACATCGTAACAAAAACATCATAGGCTTAGTGCATTTGTTTAAAAATTCATAAAAAGCATCGTTTACAACAATGTTTTTATTTTTTGTCAATTCTTTATTGTAAAAATTGAATTCGGCAAACAAAATTAAATCATAAAGACTATAATGAAAAAAAGAAATAAAAATTTTGTTTGTTGTAGGATCAAAGTGTAAAGTTTTAGTGTTGTCATACATATAATTGAATTTGTACATGTTTAAAATTGTGACAAAAAACATTTCTAAATCAATAAACATGTTATTATTTTTAATGGATTAGGACAAACTTTTTTTGTTGTTTAAAACATTAAAAAATTGTTCGTTTGTTAGTTTTTGAACCAAACACAAAAAAATTTCAACAACATTAAACGACATAAACATGTCGTAAACTTCACTAAAAAACATTTCAATTGCAAAACTTAAATTACTTAAACGTTTGTTAAACTCAATTGAAAAACATACATGATCTACAATTAATATTAAAATACAAAGTACATTGGACAATAAAGAATTTACAAACAATGGAATATATAATGTAAATGATTGATGATTGGCAATGTTCAACAATGTTTTTAGCCATTCATTTAAAAAACTATTTATGTCCAACAAACCAAAATGTGTAAATTGAATATTTTTCGAATAGTTAACATTTTTTTTAATGTTTGGGGCAAGCATTGTGTCATTAAATTCATTGATATTTGTTATTGATATTGTTGTTGTCAAAACATTGCCCAAAATTGATATTAAATGAGGATTTTTGTCATTTAAAATCCAAGGCAAACATTTAATTAAATGGTTGGAACATTTTGGTTTTCTTGCCATTGTTTTTTATTATATCATGGAAATTTGTACATGTACAAAAAACAATACATTGAAACAAAAATGTGTAGACTATGTATATTAAAAAATTGGATAAAATTGTGAAACAACTTGAATCAAAAAAATCAAATGGTTGTTATTTAAATGAAATAAATGAAAAACAAGATGAAATAATCAAATTTGTAAAAATGTTCAAAACAATTTTATTTTTTTGTTTTTATACATAAAAACTTTTTTTAACTAACAAATACAAAATTGAATTGGAAAAAATAGAAAAAGAAAACATGCTTAAAATTTACAAGGCCAAATATCAACAAAAAAAAACAAATATACAATTTCAAATCGACTTGGAACATTTATTTTCACAAAAGTATTTTAATTTTGCAAATAATTGAACAATTTAATATATGACACAATTTTTGATTGATAAGTTTCATTTGTTTTTTTTATTTGTTTTTCATTTTGTATTATAAAACATTCATATGTAGTTAAATTGTCAATAAAAAAATATTTGTTTTCATTTTTTCCAGTTAATTTGTTCAAAAACTCGTTTGGATTTGGTGCGTTAAATATTGATTTAAAAACGCTATTTGACACAAACGACATTCGATTTAGTTGTTTGTCCAAAAGATTTTTGTATATTTTTGGAACAACATAATTGTTATTTGTATGCATTTTATCTTGAATTCCCAAATTATCATTTATAATTATCAAGTTATCTCTATGTAATTTATCTGTCATTATAACAGAATCAATTGAATTAATTACAATAGAATTGTAATCAATAGCTTCTTCAATCATATTAATTGTATACCAGTTTGTATGTTGTAAATTTTTTGGTCTTTGTTTTTGGATGTTAATTTCATTTATTAATGGTGTTTCAAAATAATGCATTAGTCTTTCTTTTTTTAAATGCGGTTGTATCGTTGTAAAATCAAGTGGAAATGTTCCATTCGGTACTTCCACATCAATTCATTGATAAAAAATTCAAAAATATCAACAAAAACTTCAACAAAAAAAGTGTTGTTTTTTTCACTTTGTTTTTTTGAATAAACATAAACTAACAAAACAAAACAATTGCAACTGTATCTTCATGTCCAATATAATAATTTATTGTGTCATTTGTGTCGTAAACCAATTCTCTAATTGAATATATTTTTTTGTCAATTTATAATTTGGACAGTTTGTTGAAAAAAACAAGGATGTTTGATCATTGTTCAATTCAATAAGTCCACGAAAAACTTCATCGAAAAATATATATTTTTTAAGAGCTGTTTTCTAAAATATTGTCCCAACTATTTCCCAGCTGACATAATTTATCGGATAAATACTCATTTTTTTTTTTGTAACTTTATCGTTTTGATCAACATTTTCACACAAATATACACTTAAGTTTTTAGGAAAATTTTCAAAGTTTTTATCGAGCCATTTACCAAAATATTTGGACTTTTTTTTTTAAATTTTCGATTTGTAATACTTTATACTTTTCATATTTCAAATATTGTATCGATTCATTGTTTAATGAATCGTTTGTCATCAAATCCAAAACAAAGTTGTCTTTTTTTTCAATTTTTTGAGTCGATATTATTTGTGGAATACAATCAATAAAACTAATAAATGGATTTAGTGCCGTTATTATACAAAAACACTCAAAATTTGACTCAATTTTTGAATTATCAAATAACATCTGTACACTTTCATAGCCAGGTGAATCAATACAATTTTTTATTGATAACAATTGATTGTTTGTTTGATTTTTACACAAAATTGAATACAACAAAGTACCACGACTTGATAATGGATTATTTTCTGTTTCAGTTATTTTTTTTGGATTTATTCAACCAGTTATTTATAGTTTTTTGATATTGGTCATGTTTATTCAAAAAATCATTCATATTCATTTCAACTATAGATTCATTTGAGTTTTTAAAGTCATTACCATCAAAAAATGATAATAATTTTTGATTTTTTTTAAAAATATCAATCAAACAATCTGTTGTTGGTAAACAATAACCATGTATATGAAAAAAAAAATCGTATTTAATAAATTAATATTGTTATTATTATTATTGTTAGTTGATTGATTAATTATTTCACCCAAAATAGATGTAGTTCCACCAAACAAAAAATGTGTTTTTCCAACACCACTTGGTCCAACAACTTGAAGTTCAAAACTTTTATCATTTTTCAACGTGTAAATTAAACCTGTTGTTTTAATAATTTCTGTTAAATTGACATTGGACTCAACAAAAATAATATAGTCTAATACAATTGTTTTTTTTGTGTCATTTTTTTCAATCGTTTCCAATTTCTCAATTATTTGTGGATAATTTTTAAAAAACTTATAATATAAATACAATTGTTCAAAAGCTAAATCAGTAACTTTACCAACAACATCATTATTTACAATTTGTTTTATACGTTCCTTTTCAGGTTCTCCTTGTGCTGGTTTAAAATACTGTTTTTTTTTAAAATAATTTGTTTGGTAAATTGTATTAAGCATGTTGTTAAAAAGAACTTTTTCTTGGACTTTTTTCCCTCCATTAATTGATTGAAAAAAATAGACAATACAATAATAACATTTTGAATAAAAATTGTCATAAACATCAGTTTGATCATCTGTTTTTACGTTATATATTTCTTTAAATTTTTGTCCCAATGTTAGTTCCAATAAATTTCTAAAATATTTCATGTCATTTGTAACTAAAGTTGTAACTTTTATTTGTCTGCTAATTTCAAATAACTGTTTATATTGAAAATCAGGTTTAAAAAAGTTGGGAAAATAAAAATGTTTGTCTCCTTCGAACAAAAACTTTAAAATATCAGAATATTTTTCAACAATCTCAATCATTTGATTAATACTCATTAAGCCTATTAATGCAGTATAATCTTCAATAAACTGAATAAACTGTGTTGTTAGATCGTTTGCATCAACTTCCATTGGTACTAAACCATTATCAGTTAATGGTAATATTTTTTCATATGGAATATTATTTTTTTTTGTTCGTTTTCTTGTTTAATTTTTTCTTGATATAGTCTTGACAATTTATTTATCTATTTGTAAGTTCTTGTACAAGTTTTTTTTTAGATAGTTTTTGAATTGAATTAGATTCTTGTTCACTACTCATTTCAGATTCATTGTCAGAACTAGATTCTTGATCGTTATTGTCTTCTTCCATTTTGTTGTTATCATTTGAAAAATAGGATTTTTTATTTTTTCATCTTCATCTTCATTGTCTTCATCTAAGTCTAAATCTGTAAGTTTATTTGAAAAAATATTTTTTATTGTCAATGCCCAAAAATTTTCCGGATTATCCTTTTGAAAATAAAATATACTTTTACCAGGATTTAAAAAAATCGATTCATTATCTGATTTATCAAGTTTAAAAATATTTTCATTATCATTTTTTTGATAATTTTTATCTTCCATTTTTATTATTAGTTTTGTCCTTGTTTGATCAACTTCTAAACTAAATATTTGGTCAGTTGTCAAATATGTACTTTCAATATATGTTTTAATGATTGCATAAGACTTCAAAAATTTGTTTAATTCGTCTTAAACCCATTTTTGAATTGACTTGTCCAGATATGTGGACAAATACTCCAAATTAAAATTAAAATCTGTTTTATTCAAGTGTTTTTTCAATTCAAATTTCATTGGTACTGATGTTTGATCATTGTCACTAGAATAATTGTTCATTTTTATAATTCTAATACGATTTTCTTTTCCTATTTTTCCCGTTTCCAACGATTGCAAAAATTGTGTATTTTTTTTGTTCAATTTTTCAACATATCTTGCAATTTGTCCACAAAACATAAAATGGTCCAATTTTTCAAATTCATATTCCATGTTTTTTTCTTCTCGATCAAGTGATGTTTTAATTTCGTTTTTATTTCGTTTATAAAATTTTTATTTGAACTGTTGTATTGTGAAACAAAAGTATTTTCATCAAACAACAAAAAAGTAGTTTGAATTTCTAGTAGAGGAACAAATTTTTCTTTGGTATATATAAAATTGTCATCATCAACCATTGTACGTAAATCATTACTAAATTGTAACAATTCGTTATATAGCACATAAATTTCATTTAAAACAACATTGTACAAATCACCTTTACCTTTTTTTTTGTTTGATGTATCTCTACTAGATCATTGAATATTGTTAGTATATTTGAAACAACTTTATTTTCTTTGTATTCAACAAGTGGAAAACATGTAAATGGTATAGGAAAATTGTCTAATTGATTTTTTGTTGAAGTTGTCTCAAAAATTTCTATATTGTTTACAAAAAATTTGTCAATTAATAATTTTATTTCGGTTTGTAATTGGGACCATTGTTTTGAATTTTTTTCAGCGTAACTATAATTTACAACATTAAATAATTCGTCATTTAGAAAATCTTTAAAATTATGTGTACTTTGTTTGTCAAAAAAATGCGTACCCACAACTTTCAATACACCATTTTCAGAGAACAATACTTTTTTTAAATTAAATTTGTAAACTGTATTCAAAATTTTGACAAAATCATGCACAATAATACTATTAAAATAAGACATCATTTTGTGTGTTTTTTCTATTTTGTTTGTCAAATAATTTTGTATTTTAAAAAAATTTATCAACCAATTGATAGAAATACGTGTTACATTTTGCATGTTTTTTTTTTATCTTTGTTTCTTTTTTGTCAGTTTGTTGTTTTAAATGACGTGTATGTTCCATTAGTTTTTTTAATTCATACAAATGTTTTTTCATTTCTTGTTCATAACGTAAATCAACTTTGTCTAATTGTTTTTGTGACAATGATAAATTTTTTAATGATGGTTATAATTTTAATTTTTCAATTTGTTTTTATTTTTCTTGTAAATATTTGGCAAACAATGAATTGTCTTGGTCTAATTTTGATTCGGTTGGTGTTATTTTTATTTTTTCATGTGAAATTCTGTTGTGTAATGCTTTTTTTTGAATGTGTACTTGTGTTAATATATTAGAAAATTTTTCAACAACATTTTCTAAATTTTCATTAATTTGATTTATTTCTTTTTTGGATTGTGTCAACATGTCAATGTTAGCATTTTTTGAATTTTATTCAATATTCATTTTTAATTCTAATTTACATTTAATTTATTAAAATGTGTAAATTTCTGTGTAAAATTATTAACTAAAATGTTACATTTGTTAAAAATTATTTTTTGTTTTTTTGTTATTATCAATTTTTCTGAAATTGAAGATATCAATCGTCAATTTATACGTTAACACAATAAAGAATTTCAAATGAAAAAACAACATTTAGTTTGGATTCAAATAGTGTATACATTAACATGTCATTTAATACATTTGCAAATATAAAATTTTTATTAACTCAACGAACTCAATTTAGTAAAATCTTCACGACCAATATAAACATACAAAAAAATTTAAATTCACTCAATTACTTTAAACATATAGAATTGCCTACCAATTTTGATTGGCGCTCATACCAATTAATATCAAAGGTAAAAAATCAAGGTGAATGTGGTTCTTGTTGGGCTTTTGCAACATCTGGAATTTTGGAATTTTATCAAGCAAAATTATTGGATTTACATGAAGAATTGTCTGAATAAAAATTGGTTGATTGTACCCATAAAAATGTTGGTTGTGACGGTGGCTTTATGGATTTGGCTTTTGAATATGTACGCAATAATACTTGGCTTAATTTTAATTTAAATTATCCTTACAAACTCAACAATCCAAAAAATGTTTACGTGATTACAAAACGTTTGAACCATTAAACAAATTAGATTTAAAAAAAACTGATTGGTTAAAAAATGCACATGAACTCAAAAAAGTTTTGTTTGTTTTTGGACCAGTTGTAGCGGCAATTGACGTTTCACCAACTGGAAATTTAATGTTTTACAAAAGTGGTTTATTTAATGATTATACTTGTACAAAAACTTTTGATGTAAATCATGCTGTTTTAATTGTAGGATATGGTTATGACAATGAATTGAAAAAAGGATTTTTCACAGTTAAAAATACATGGGGCGAAGATTGGGGTGAAGAAGGATATTTTAGATTGGATGCATCCACGCCAAACATGTGTGGAATAGAAGCGTTTTTATTTTATCCAATTGTTGAGTTAAAGTATGAAGTTTAAAAAGTTTATTGTTTATTTTTAAAAAAATTTAATTCTCCTTCTATTATTAATCCAGAATTTAGGTTTATATTTATGTTTTCTATACTTTGAAATGTTTTTAAAACAAAAAAACAATCTCTAAAAGAATACAATTTTACAGAATCATATTTTTTGTTTTCGTTCAAATGGTATTTTTCTTTAATTTCAAAATTTAAATCATAAACAATTAGCTCATTTAATGAACATGTAATAATAAATCTATTTGAAAAATAACAAACATCTTTTACTAATTTGTCATCTTTTACAATGATTTGTTGAAAGTTTTTAAACAAAAAAATCTTTTGAAAACCAGACAATAACAAAAAATGATCTTGTAAAACAAATGTTGTTGTTAATTTTCAAAAAACTTTGTTTTTAAAAACAAAAATTGTAGTTTCACTTATAGTTTCATTGTCTATAATATAAACATTTATAGATTTGTATGGCGATTTTTCCACATATGATACATACAAATACAAGCTGTCTACATAAATACAATCAATACATGGTAAAATAGAACCAATACTTGATAATATTATGTTGAGTTGTTTTTTTTCGAATGTTGGAAATTTGTACACAAAAATTTCTTTCAATGTATTTGCAACAATCAATTCACTTTTTATTAAACGAACACCAATAAAAACAGTTTCAGTTTCGTCTATTCTAAAAAAGCTTAGTATTCCTGTCATTGTAAATTCAGAGGCCCACAATTCTTTTCCATATGGAATTACAATGTAACATTTTATGGTTTTTCTACTATAAAATGTTACAAAATTGTAACACACAATATCTCTTTTTTTATTTATATATGGTGCTCTGAAATTAAACTTTTCGTCAACAACTAACTTGTCTTGTTTTTTATTCTAAAAATAAAAAAGGTTTGGTATCAATTGTTCATTGGGTTTTATTATCATTCTGTTTTGTAACAAAATTTTTTGTTGATTAGGAAAATTGGCAATTTTACATTTGTCTTTACATGTTACATTACTGGTTTATTTAAAATCAATGGGATTTCTAGTTAAAAGTTTTTTGGGCGCAATATCAACCAATGACAAAGAATTTTCTTCTTCTTCATCATCATCTTCTTCATTTGTCACAATTTCATCTAAATATTTTTTCAAAACTTCAGAAACATTTGACACTGTTTGTTGTGTTGTATACAATCTAAAAAAATCATCTTAATAAAACCATTTGTATTCTTCATTTGTAAAATTGAGTGTTGTACCAATTATTTCTTTTTTTGTTTTGTTTGTTGATTTTTGTAGTAAATTTTTAAGTTGATTGGCATTTGTTGTCAAAAAGTCAACTATATCTGGGGCATTAAAAAAAACTCGTTTGCTAATTTTGGACATTTTTGCTTTTTTTTTTGGGGGCCTTTCAATAAAAAATTCTCTAATTAACAATTTCAAAAAAAGCTCAAACTTAAATAGTTTTAAAAATCCATATTTTTTTTAGATTTAAAGAAAAAAAATGTTAGCAACCAGTGATTTTTACAATGGAAAAACAGTTTTAATAACAGGTGGAAGTGGATTTTTGGGAAAAGCTCTTGTCGAAAAAATTTTGAGAAGTTGTTCAAATGTCAAACATATTTATCTTTTACTAAGAAAAACATCACATCCAAATATTGAACAATTAAAAAATCAACAAGTGTTTTTTAATGTTTGTAAATTTTTTGAACAAAAAGTTTCTATTATTCATGGAGATTTGACTAAAGAAAACAATTGTGAAATTGACACTAATTGTTTAAAGTAACTTTATGAACAAATAAATGTCGTTTTTCATGTTAGCACTGCTTATTCAAATTGGGATTTTAAAAATATTCAAGAAAAAGTGTACACAACTTTACCAACTATTAATTGGATGGAATTTTTTATTAGTAATGCAAATGAACAAATTATTCAAATGTTTGAAAAACAAATTATTGGACAAAAACCAAACACTTATACTTATACAAAAGCACTTGCTGAAGAATTGGTACAAATGTTTGCACAAACAAACAAACAATGCAAGTGTTTTATTTTTCGTCCATCTATTTTTGGTTGTGAAGCCTACGAACCATTTCCTGGTTGGATAGACAATTTCAATGGTCCAACTGGTTTTTTTCCAGCTTGTGGTACAGGATTATTGAGAACAATGTATGAAAATAAAAAGTGTGTTGCAGACATTGTTCCCGTTGATTTTATTATCAACATGATGATTTGTTTACCTGTTTATGGTGAACAGTTAGTTTTCAATTGTAAAAGTGGTTCTATTAATCAATTGACATGGGGACAAATTGAAAAAATTAATTGTGAACTATTTGTTAAAAAACCGTTTAACAATGTTGTTATGTTGCCCAATCCAAAATTTACCTTGTCACGTTTTGAACATTTTTTTCGTTCATGTATTGAAGAAAAAATGTTTTTGTTTTTTTTATGATTTATTTGTAAAAAAACGTAAATTGTCCAAAATATATTCGAAAATATATAAAAACATAACATTATTGGAGTATTTTACAATTTGAGAATGGACTTTTGAAAAACAAATTATATTGACTTGTAAAAAAAAAATTAATGTATATAATTAGACGTGTACATTTATATACATGAATTTTTTTTTTTTCACGCAAATATCCAGGCAGCTAGATTTGCGGACAATTTTGTCGGCACCTTTTTTAATAGGTCAAAAGTAGCCATTTATGGGTCCAAGAAAAAGTATGTTTTCAAAAAACGCAACATATAGATAAACTGGCCATTTAAAAAAAAAAAAAAACAATATTTTTTAAAAAATTTTATTAAAATGAAATATCAATAGCCCCCATTTTTTTGAGGTGTTTAAAATATTTTTCACGTTGTTTTTGATCAATCTTCATAATTTTGGGCAAATCCACCAAAACTTTTTCATCAATGTCCACAGTTTCACCAGTATCTATATCGTTTTGGGCAATAAAAATATTACCAGGAATTTCATATTTTCCAAAGAACTTGTTGGGTTTTTTTGGACACATACTACGAAATAAAGTCAAATTTGGTGCAATACACAAATGTTCTTCCAATGCAAATTCGCGGTCAGTTTTGTTCAAAAATTCAAAGGATCCATCGTTTGAAATGTATAAAACTTTGTGAGACATTTTTAATAAAAAATCCTGTACTGTTTTGGTTATATTTATAGTAAAAATAACAAATATTTGCGCAAGGTATTTTAAAAATGATATAAAAATGTTCTTAGAAATTGTCAACTGGAATGTTTAATTCAAAAATTTAACTTTTACCGTTATGGTATTGAAACATGGATAAAATCTATTATCACGGATGAATTGGTTTTTTCAACTGGAATAATGTTTACTTTTTATCAAAAATTTAACTTTTACCGTGATGGTATTGAAAGTATTAACAATAAAAACATGGATACTTTCTCTATTATCACGAATGAATTGTTTTTGTCATGTCAACTGGAATAATGTTTATCAGTTTTTTTTATCAAATTTTTTATCAATTTTTTATCAATTTTGTTTCAAATAAAAATTTTCAAATTTTGTGACTTTTTAAAATTGCTTGAAAGTAGAAATGGGCTCAAAAATTGCTCGTGTCAAAACATTTTAAAGACAAAATTTTAACCAATTTAATTGGTCTACACTCAAATATACGATCATTAAGAAATTCTATTCGCTCAACATAAAATCTACACTCATCAAACTGGTGAGGTGAAGGCCTAAAACTAGACCCACTTGTTACTCAAAGCAAATTTACTAGGCGTCGATTTTTGGATTTTTCTTTTCGACTCAAAAAAAACTGACAAGGGGGATCTATTTTTACACCATATCAACACCAACTGTGCCTTCAATGTCGAGTCATGATGACAAGGCAAAAATAACTAATTAACATAAAAATTGGCCAATCAACGAGTATATGTTGTGTAGCCAAATTGTAGCCATGCGTAGTAGTGAATAAAATAAAAGCTCTATTTTTAAAAAAAATTTATTAATAATTAATTTTTGCAAAAAAAAAACACAACATGCACAAACAAAAAAAAAAGGCATTAAATTTTATACCGTCGAGCATTTCAAAACTTGTTTGTTGTAAATTTAAAAGAAAAACCGACCAAAAACATGTTTCAATTATATTTTTTGGCAAAGTTCACAAAGATTTGTATTTTGATCAACACAAAAAGAACATATTTGCCAGTGAACATTTGTTTTTTTCTTTTTAAAAAAATATTGACCAACGATCAATTGTCTATTTGGAAAGTGACCAACCAAGAGAAAAAGATTTGTCAAATATAAAAAATATTTTAAATGTTAGAAACAGCAATTACCATGTCAAAAAATTTTGATTTCATTATCAAACACATGGACGATAGAGATTTTTTTTGTCAAATGACAACACAAAAAATAGTCTTTTTTTTGAAAAGTTTTGTTTTTTGGATAAAGCTGAGATTTTGTTGGAGAAAATAAGAGGTGAAATGAGGGATAAATAATTACAATATTTACGCAATATTTTAAAAAGTTTTGGGTTTAAATGCACAAGTGTTTCAAGACCGAACCAGAAAAAAAAAATGAAAAGGGTTTTAATTTGTGATAGATACAAAAATTTGTACAGTACCACTTGAACATCATATCAAAAACATCATAAAATTAACAATTTTTTTCTTGTCGACTTGTCAAGTGTCAATGTTGAAAAAATTACAAATGAAATTGTAAACAAATTTGACAATTTGCAAACATTTGACTGGGTTTTATTTGACAAAAATACTCAAAAAATGTACAGACTAACACGTGTGCAAAAAGAGACCAGAGAACAAGTTTTCAATTTTTTGTGTGATAAAAAAATGAGGGTCAACAATAAATGGCAACTTTTAAATGTGCACGAATCGGATATTTTTGAGTTTTTTTTTGACGAATCAAGCGAACCAAAACAAATTCAACAGGCAATTGTAAACAATTTTCCCAATGTAACCAATTGTCTTTTGGACACAAATGCCCAAGTGTGTTTTGGAGATGTATTTGTAAATGTAAACTTTTTGGACTTTTTGATCATGATTATGATGCCACCGTGTGAATTTTCAAATATCAAAATTAACAACAAAAGTGTCGTGTCAAAAAATTGTCGTGTTGCCAAAGGATTTGAAGTTGATGAAAGAGGCAAACAAGTTAGAAAATGGTTTGTTAACCATAATTGTACTTTGAAGTTGTACGAGTTTGGTAGGTTTATTGTGAAAAATAAAGAAAAGTTGGAAGTTTTGTGGAAAGAAGTTGTTTTGTACAAAAAAAGACCAGTGCAGCAGTAAGGTTGGCAAAAAATTAATTTGTACGATCAAATTATTGATGAAATGATAAAAAGATATGATCAAGACATTGAAGGATTTGAATTGATCATGTTCAAATTGAGATTTCTTTATTTGACAGTGGCCACAAATGTAAGCGTGGAAAATGTTTCGGACGATGAAGAAGATCAAGAATATTTTGTATATGATGATTTTGATGGTTTTAATCCGTTGCAAATGTTGGTGTATATTTTAATTTTGAGTAACAAAAAGTTGTCTTATTATCAACAAAAAAGCTGCACATTTGAAAAGGCTTGTAAACGATTTTTTGATGAAAAACCACCGCCATGTGACTATTTTGAAATGATTGAATTGTGTTTATTGAGCTAGGATTATTTTTTTTTTTGTCAAAATAAAAAGTTGATCATTTTTTTGTCTAATTAACTTGATCTGTTTGAAAGAAATATAATTTTTTACAATGAAAACAAAAATAGTTTTAATCATTGGACTTTTTTTCACAATCAATATATTTTTGTCATTTGTCTTTAATGAAAAAAGCCCTGTTTTAATGAATTCAATGTCACCAAAAAAAAGTAAGATAATTGAATATTAAAAAAAAAAAGATCTAATGTTTTTGATCTAAGAATATTTATGGAATATTTGTATCTGGAATTGGGAAAAATCAAAGAATAATTCAGAGTTATCTTTTGTTTCAATTTTGTTCAAAAAACTTTTACAATCCATCACAGGTTAAAGTTTTTCTTGAGACAAAAAGTGGACATAATACTTGAATAAATTGAGAAAAAAAATTGAAACCATCCATCATCAAAACCGTAACCGGGCAAAATTCTAAAGTTGAAGCAAAATTTGGTAGATGGGATATAATCGAAAAAATGTTCCTAGAAGTGCATCAATAATTCCCAATAATTCCCACTTTTATAATTATCTTAAAAAAAAATACTATTCAATGTTTAATTTTTTTTTATCATTCATTAAACAATATTCAATCATTTCCACATAAGTAAGAGTTTCGTTGTTGTTTAACCAAAACATACGAATGGTGTCAGCAAAACTGGGACCGTATTTCTTGCGTTGTTTTTTTATTAACAATTCAGATACCAGCATTTGTAAAGGATGAGGATTTTGATGGCCAAGTGAAAAAAAAAGTGGTTTCACAAGTTTACACATTATGTTTTTTGCTTCATTTTTGTTGTTGCAACTCATCTTCATTAGCTGGTTCATTAATTTTTCTTCTTCAAGATCACCTTGTTGTATACTTTTTGAGTAATATACTTCATTCCAAAGTGGCACTAAACAATCAATATTTTTGAGAATAAACAATCCAAAATTGTACAATGGTATTGAATGTTTAATAAAACCATCTGTAACCTGATCGGCCTTTCAAGAATAATCGTTTTCATACACATTTTCTTCATCAGTGGATATTTTATAACATTTTTTTTGAAAGGCACAAAAATCATATCCATGAAAAGTAACATTTGCAAGTTCATCCGTACTGGTCATGTTGACAATTAAAAAATCCAAAAAATTTACAGTCAATACACATCTATCGTCATCATCTGAATCAACTTCAACACCAATTTTTTTATCACAACACAATGCGTGATTTATTTTGGTTCTATTGTCCAATATAGTTTTTGTAATATTTCTAAATTTTTTACAAATAATTTTTTAATTTGACCATTGTCAATACCAGTATCAAAGCAGTCGATAACGATTGCTTCTATATTATGATAGGGATAATGTTTAATGCGACTACTATTCAAAAAACTACAAACTTCTTGTACATTCCAACAACTAGGACGAGTCAAAGTGGATAAATTGTTGGTTTTTTTGTCATAAAATAACCAATCAACAACATCAATAAAGTTGTAATCATTGTTCATTTTTTTTCCTTTCCCCCCCTTTCAATTTAATTTGTCTATTTATAATAGTAAACACTTGATTTTGCACAAAGACAATTTTTTTTCCAATTTGAATTTAGTTGATTTTTGAGACATAATACTTGAAAAAAGTGGTCATAATACTTGAATAAAATCGTAGCCTTATTCAGCAAGTAAAAGAATGATCAAAGGATAAAGTGAAATTAATAGCGATGAGATTGTTAATGATTCTTTAAAGTGTACACATTTTTTTTTGTTGGTGATCTAAAAATTTAGACTAGCTGTAAATCTGTTGTTTAGTCCTTAAAGATTTTGCAAGTAGTTTTTGATGATCAAAATTCGGCAATTGTTACATATAATTTAACAAAAAAAAAACAGATATTTATAAGTAATTTTTTAATTTTTTACCTATTCATTAATTCAGTATTACAAAGCTTAATTGTGATGAGAAACTTTTTATCTTGGACATTCAAGAGAGAGAGAGAGACCAATTTTTACAATGTTTTATTAAAATTATTTATTTGTTTAAAAAACGAATCAATTGTTCCATAGCCAAGCAACCTCAATTCCCACAAAATAATATTGTCCATTGTCTCCAATAGGCTGTTGTCAATAGGTAGATTTTGTTGAAGAAGAATATTTTTTATTTTGATCAATTGTCTAATGTGTTCATCCATTTTTTTGATGAATTAAAATTTGTGAAAAAAAAACATTATTTTATACACAATTCAAACTTTTGTTGTTGTTGTTTACGCCAAAAGCTAAAATCGTATTGCTTTTTTTTTGGAATTAACATATGATTTGTTTATTTCACCATTAATATACAATTGAAAAAAAAAATGGCTTTAAATTTTATAAAGGTATTAAACCAAAAATCAAAATGTTTAATTTTTTTTTGCTGAAAATCACAAAGGTAACTACGAAGATGACACAAATTCAACTTATTTTCCCCACAAAACAGATAAAATATCAAATGTATTCTTTAATTCAGTAATACACAAGCTTCATTGATACAAAAAAAAAGCTTGTGTTTTATTCTTTAATTCAGTAATACAAAGCTTCATTGACACAAAACTTTTTTAACTCTATGATTTGTAATACGGACATAGTAATTGAACAAATTTAGACACTTTTTCAATAGATTTGTTTATCTTGTTATCTTGTTTTTTTTTACTTGTCTAATTCTTTTGTGAAAAAAGTAAACCTTTCCAAATTTTGTAATGAAGGTTTAGATGTTTCAGGTATACAAGTGTATGCTGGATTTTTAAAATAATTTTCAACTTTATTTGGATCAACAAACAAAAATATTGACCATTTGGCAGTCCATTGTAATATTGGTTTACCTTGCATAGATGTGAAATACATTCGTAAATCTATTTCTAGTAAATCTCTATTTGTAATTTTTGCTCTATACGTATCTCCATTTAAGATTTTAGATCATCAATTACATTTGACAAAAAATCATAAAAACTATCTCTCCAATTTGGATCATAATATGAATGAACTTTTAATCTTGATACCATTTTTGAATACAAATGTTTTTGCCATTCATTTTTGAATTTTGGATATGGTCCTTCCATTTTTGTTTTATCATGAAACACACAATCTAAATAAATTCCTGATTTTTTTGGTTCAAAGTTAACATAATTGTCAAAAATATTGTTACATATACCATTATATATGTATATATTCATATGATAATTCAAGAACAGAAGCCATTTTTTGAGTTTACACAAATCTCAACCTGTGATAGCTCAATTGGAAGAGCATAGGACTGTAGTGTTTTAAAAAGTGAAAGTGATCCTAAGGTAAGTGGATCGAAACCACTTCACAGGATTTTTTTTTTGGAGTATAATAAACATTTTTTTTGATATGTTTATTAAAAGTTGACTTGAATTTTTTTGTTATTTGTCATGAATGTTTTTTATAAAAAAATCATTTTAACTCTTGAGTGTTCAAACATTTAAGCTAACCTGGTTCACACAAACTATATTAACTGCAATTATTTTTTTTTTGAACTACAATTAAAATCAACTTTGTTGGAAAAAAAAATGGAAAAAACTCCAAACAATTTGACCCAAATTGTGCCAAATTACATGACTGCCAAATACTTTTTTTATTATTTGGACAAGTTTATTGTTGGACAAAGATTGCCATTTATAAAAATAATCGATTTTTTGGAAAATAATTTATCGTTAAAACATTTATCGGTTGTGCATGATTATTTTTTAGAAGATCCTGAAAAATTTAAACATATTGTTGAAATTTGTAATGAAAAAAAAAAAAAAGAAGTCATCACAAAATTGTTTAGTTTAACATTGTTTAATCCGTTTCTCTGTGAAGAAATATTTAAAGACAATGGACAATTATTGGATATTTTTGATGCAAAAAATTGGTTTTTTTTAATTACTCTTTAATTTTTGAAGAAGGATATCAATATCCACGATGGAAAAAATACAGAACATTGTGGTTTTACGATTATAAAAATGAAGAAAAAATTGTTTTACAATACGATTGGTTTTTTTTCAAGCATTGGTCAACAATACAATCAATGAAGACGTCAATATACTATTACCTACACAAGAATTAAATAAACATTTAAAATTGTTGCCTACAATTCATTTTTATTTAACATACAACAAACAACAAACAAATGGCAAAAAATTCAATTTATTTATTTAAATGACAATTCACAACTAGTTGTTGATTTTAAAATTTGGTTAACTTCAAATATTAATGATATTTATCTGATTTTTGAAGATGGTTCATTTTTGTATGATAAAAAAAAGTATGTAATCATTTTGGGCATTTTTAATTATAAAAAAAAGGTACAAATAATGTTATGTTTAAAAGAATTTTTTTTTATTATCAAAATTATATATTTGGTCTAAAATTGGACACTAACAATAAAAAAAATTGTTATGTTTACAAAATCAAAGCAAAACAAACAGTTTGTAATGTTATGAAAATAAACAAAATGACAGAAAGTGAAAATTCAATTACTTTGTTTGTTAAATTTGATTTTGAGAGACATTATTTATGGCAGTTGGTAAAAGTAAAACTTGACTTGGAAAATGATAAAATAAATGTAAAACAAACAATGATTGATCAAAAAATATTTAGTACTTGGTCATGTACTCATTTATATACAGATTTTTGTGTAATAAATGCAATAACAATTCAAAATCCAATTAGGGAACCAATTCCTGGTTTTTATTTATATCATTTCAACAACAAAACAAATAGTTGGACAGAGTACTTAATATTAGCTGCAATTAAATTTGTCTATCAAATTGTTTATTTTTAATTTAAAGAGGAATACAGGATTTGCATTGAAAATTTGCCCCTGTTTTATTTTTGATTAGATCAATCAAATTTTTTTATTTTTATCAATAAAGATACCTTGTTTAAACTGTATTCAGAATATTTTAAATATTTTTTAAATTTCTGTTCCAAAGTTTACCAATTTGGAAAATAAAATATTTTTCATTGACAAATCTAACTTTACAATAAATTCTTTTTAAATATTAATTTTGAATGAAACTAAGGAACAAATTTTTTACATTACTATAGTTTTCATATCATTAATATTTATAATGTATTGTTTTAAAACAAAAAATCTTAACTTTCATATTTTTTGAATAAAGTAAAGAATAACTATTGAAAAGGATCTTTTATTTTAATTTAATTTTAATTTTTTTTTTTTGAATGATTCAATTTAAAGTGTTCATTTTTGCATTGTTAAGTCTCTGAAATGACTTTAAAAAAATTTTTTTTTTTTTTCAATTATTCAAATTTTTTTTTCAAATAAATATTTTTATAAGTATTGTCACAATATCATTAGGTTTCTGTTTGTCTAGAAGTATCCTGTGAAATCAATACATTTAGTGAATGAATTTTTATTCAAATTAAAAAAAAATAAAGTTTTTTTAAGAAAAAGGTTGATTATCTTTTAAAGTTTAAAAAAAAAATCTGGACTTGTCCAAATTCAGGAAAAAAAAACGATAAAATATTGCTTTGACAAGAAATTAATAAGAAAAATATTAACTTTTCTTTAAAATTTTGCAGGATTATTTTTAAAAATTTTATGAAATATTTTTGCCCGGAAAGATTTGTTGTGCAGATGATAATTTTTTTTTGTTTTGTGTATTGTTTTCTGTTTTCGTTTCATGTATTTTGATTTATTTAAGACTTGCTATAAGTAACTTTTAACTTTTCAAAATAAAAAACTAAGCAAATTGAACACTAAAAAATTTTATAAAATTTTTTACGTAAATCTGAGACCTACAAATTAACCTACAACTTTGGCAAGAATTTCCTGAAAATAAAAATAAGTTTTTCAAAAGTCAGGACTTAACTAAGATTTTAAATTTTATTTTTTCTTCAAAATAAATTACAACTTAGACATAAGTCTCTTTTTTGTATTTTGAATTTTTTTGAAAGAAATTGATTAATTAAGATTACAAACAAATTAACTAACTTTAAAAAATCATTTTTTTTAGACATTTATTTCTTTTCATTGGACTCAGATGCTTTTTTGTAAAATTATGCTATATTTTTCAATTTTTCAAAAATGATCCTTAAAATTCAAAATCAAAATCTTGTAAAAAAATAAATAATTTACCTATTAATCTGTATGATTCTTTATCAAAACTTTCGGTTTCGATCTCATTACTTTTAACTGTATTCAAATTAAGGATTAAGACATTACTGGAAAAGAAATTTTTTTACTCTATTTGCTTTATTGAATCTTTGTGAGCATTTTGAGTTTAGATTCTAATAATTTTTTCCTTTAATAGCTACGGGTTTGTTAGATGAGAAGTTTCTATAGTTTCTCTAAATTCACTGTAAGATACTTTTTTTTGTTTTTTACAGATATCCCAGTCAAAATTTTTTTAAATATTTTATTTAGTTTCTTTAAATTTTCTTCTTTAAATCTCTTTTAAAATTTTGAAGAAAAAATAGTGATATCTTTGAGATAAAAAAAATTCTTTGAATAAAAAATCTTTTCCTTTACTCTTTAATTTTTGAAAATGCTTAATCTGTTTACTTAATCAAAAAAATTCTTGGGGATTTTTTGAAGTTTCTTTACAGATTCTTTAAAAAAAGCTTGAGTGTATACCATATTAAAGAAAATTTTGAAATATAAAAATAGACAAATTTTAAAAACGTCTGTCTTTCATATTTTTTAATTTGGTTTAAGTTTTAATATTTAGAATTTTGTCATAATAATTTTTGGACTGTTGTTCTGTCAATTCATCAAGATTCATTTTCGGAGTGGCAAAGTAAAACAAAGAATCCAAATAATATATCTTAATAACTTTTTTTCCAGAATATTTCATTGATGAGCAATTGTTAAGTCATCTGCTCTTATAAAGAGTTCTGTGTAAAATTTGCTGGAAAAAATGATGTTCAAAAAAGAATTAGCATTAAAAAAAAATGATTAGAATATAAATGAATAAATTCAATTTAGACTTTTTTTTTTTTTTTTTTCCTATGAACTTAATCAAATTTTATAAATTAAAGAGCTGGTGGTCCACTGACCTTCCCAGCCTGAATGAATAAATTTTCAGGTAAAAATTAATTTTGCTGTTAAAAAGAGAAATTATCAGAATAATGAAATATAAGTCATTCCTGAATTTCTTTTGAGAAAATTTTTAAAAAAATTTCCGTGAAAATAAAAGCGTTTAAAAATGGCAAAAAAAATTAAAAATTTTTGCCCTGACTAATGACCGTTCACCAAAAAGTTGACGGTATTTTTATAGTTTTTATTGAATAAAGCAGCATGCTAATTTGCTTGCTTTGGTTTGTTAGCGCTTTCTTTTTTTATTGATAGGTACCACAGTTCACTTAATTATTTTCCTATTTTTCAAGATACAGTAAGATCTACTTTTTAGAAGAAAATAATTAAATCATCAAACGTGTTTTTATAAGGTCATAAGTTCAAAATTAAGATATATAATCCATGATCTTACATTCTAGCTTATTAACGCCTTTAAAAAAAAAAATAACCTAATTACTTTCAAAGGACGGTTTGCACGTATTTTCACATCAAGATATTGACTTTATTTACACGTACTATTAAAAAATAGTTCTTGTGTGTTAAAAAAATGATTTTATTTTTTTTCCAAATTGTCTCATTCCAGAGATATACGCACTCAAAGTAGGGATACTTAAAAAATACTTTTTTTTTGAGCAAGAAAATCTCAAGAACTGAACTATCGGCAAAATACATCAAATACAATTATGAAAGAGCATTAAGTCTAGTTTATAGTGCATTATCAAAATTTAATAAAATTTTTGTTATGAGTGAGATATTTTAATTCAAAGTTTTTGTTATTTTTTTTACTTCGACGATTTTTTTAAGGGTATCCCCAACCGAATTTCAAAAAATTAAGTTCAAATTCGTATTCAGCATCTAAAAATCTACTTAGATACAAATTTTCATGATGTTATGGCAAAAATTGACTGAAAAAATTTGAATTAAAATATGAAAAACAAAAAAAAATGCTTTTTTTCATAGAAGATTTTAATTTTTTTTTAATAAACTATACATACATATTCAAAAAAACTAATTAAAATCTTTTTTCAATATTCTAAAATCTTTTTCTTAGAAATCAGTCCTAAGACCACATTCAGCACACTTTTCAATAGTTTTGGGCAGTTTTATTCTTAAATTAATTAAATTAAACTAGGAAAAAGATTTTAGAATATTGAAAAAAGATTTTAATTAGTTTTTTTGAATATGTATGTATAGTTTATTAAAAAAAAAAAATTAAAATCTTCTATGAAAAAAAGCATTTTTTTTTGTTTTTCATATTTTAATTCAAATTTTTTCAGTCAATTTTTGCCATAACATCATGAAAATTTGTATCTAAGTAGATTTTTAGATGCTGAATACGAATTTGAACTTAATTTTTTGAAATTCGGTTGGGGATACCCTTAAAAAAATCGTCGAAGTAAAAAAAATAACAAAAACTTTGAATTAAAATATCTCACTCATAACAAAAATTTTATTAAATTTTGATAATGCACTATAAACTAGACTTAATGCTCTTTCATAATTGTATTTGATGTATTTTGCCGAGTGTTCAGTTCTTGAGATTTTCTTGCTCAAAAAAAAAGTATTTTTTAAGTATCCCTACTTTGAGTGCGTATATCTCTGGAATGAGACAATTTGGAAAAAAAATAAAATCATTTTTTTAACACACAAGAACTATTTTTTAATAGTACGTGTAAATAAAGTCAATATCTTGATGTGAAAATACGTGCAAACCGTCCTTTTAATTAATATGATAAGGAAAATTCTATTATTTTTTTCAAAATTGCTAAAATGTCATAAGTCAAATCCCTGTGCGGGTTTATTTTATTTTATTTAGGACTTGGACTTCAATTTAATTTGTTTTGTCTTAAACTAGATCTCAAAAATAAATTGCTGGAACGGTAAAAAATTTATGTGCCCGTGATCATGACTGATCAATGCTCATTTTACCGTTCCACTTAATTATTTTGACGGCCTGGTTTAAGTCATAGTTACTAAAATTAAAGTCCAAGTTCGATCTTTGAGTTTATTTAAGTCTTTTTACTCTTAAGCAACTCTTTGCTATGTTTAGAGCATTTCTTCTCATCTAATACACCAATTCACCAAAAAGAAAGCTTCACACCTAGGATTTTTCTTTTAATTTGTTTAAATAGCTAAAAAAAGAAAAAATTATTCGGATCCTGACCAAATATACTCACATAGATTCAATCAGGCAAATGGAGTAAAAAAAGTTTTTTTTTCTGCATGTCTTTAATCCAGACTTGTTTTTAAGTCACAGTTTTAAGTCTAAGTCGCAAAATTTTAATTCAAATTAATGACTTGACTTAAAGTTTTTTTTTTACGTCAAGTCAATGACATAAAATTTTTATTTTTTTTTGAAAAATTCATCAAATAAATTATTCTGAATTTCGATTTTCGTAAAGTAATTGTTCTAGGAAAATTATATTTTTAATTGAAGATCACAAAAATTTCTACCTACTGTAAAAATATTTTTTCCAGTCATTTATCATTGCTTAACATGGTCTTGAGATTTATATTCCATTTAATGAATGTCAAGACTATAATGCTAAAATTGCAAGAAAAGAAATGAAATATGGCAAATCTATATGCATTAGACAACTGTAGAGAAAATAAATTTTATGATATAAAGCCTGATCTATCAAATTTAAATAAAAATTTAATCTAATTTCTTCAACTTTTTGTCAAAAAAAAAAAAAAATTTAAGGCATTGACTTGACTTGACTTAACATTAGAAGCACTAAAATTTTTAACTACTAGAAGCACCAAAACGAGTCATTTTGACTCGTTTTGGGAAGTCTAATGTATAAAAATTTATTATTTGGATAAAAAAATTCACGACTATAGGGTAAATATGATAAAATAGTTTAAAATTCAAAAAAGAAAAAAATAAGAAAAAAACAAGCAAACATACTATAAGAAAATCAAAAAGAAATTTATTTACATTTGTATGAACAATAAAATTCTAAACTTGGTTCGAAGCCTGATGGTAGACATTTAAAGCAAGACAAGTAAGAACACGTTTCGCATGAGATCCATTTGGCTTGGAACTTTTTATCAGACGCGAACTTTTTTTTACATTTAAAACATTGCTTTTCAGTGCTCAAACATTCTTCTACATCTACATCTTTTGAACATCTTGGTTTTACGTTTTGAGTCGTTTGAGCTGTTGGTGTTTCACGTTTCCTTTTTTTCGCTTTCTGATTCAACTTTTTTTGATTTTTTAAATTTTCTTCTTCCTCCAACTGTTTCAAAACGTCGATTTCGGTTAAAACTTGTCCAAATGGTCTTTTGATTTTTTTGGTATATTTTTGGCTGATTCTTTATTTGAAGCTTGCAAGTGTTCTAATGTACCTTACTGAAGCTTGATGTATATTAATTTTTTTTTCATTAAATTGATTTTGATTTTAGAGGGTGTCCTCAGAGTATTTTGGAGGACTACTATTTGGTAATTTAAAATTTTTTCGAGTCATTTTCAAAATTTATTTAGTTTTTCAAAATTTTGGATTTTATCGCAATTTATATTCAATTATCGATTCAACCCGAAAGTATAAGAAACATGTTTTTTTTGAATTTCTCAAAAACCGTTATTTTTTTCTGAAATCTAAGTCCAGATTTGAACTCGTCATCAAAAATTACAAATAAAAGGGTCTTTGGTTTAAAAAAACGATAATGGACAAAAATTTTTTTTTTCACAAACTTAATACATGAAACGAAAACAGAAAACAATACACAAAACAAAAAAAAATTATCATCTGCACAACAAATCTTTCCGGGCAAAAATATTTCATAAAATTTTTAAAAATAATCCTGCAAAATTTTAAAGAAAAGTTAATATTTTTCTTATTAATTTCTTGTCAAAGCAATATTTTATCGTTTTTTTTCCTGAATTTGGACAAGTCCAGATTTTTTTTTTAAACTTTAAAGATAATCAACCTTTTTCTTAAAAAATCTTTATTTTTTTTTAATTTGAATAAAAATTCATTCACTAAATGTATTGATTTCACTGGATACTTCTAGACAAACAGAAACCTAATGATATTGTGACAATACTTATAAAAATATTTATTTGAAAAAAAAATTTGAATAATTGAAAAAAAAAAAAAATTTTTTTAAAGTCATTTCAGAGACTTAACAATGCAAAAATGAACACTTTAAATTGAATCATTCAAAAAAAAAAAATTAAAATTAAATTAAAATAAAAGATCCTTTTCAATAGTTATTCTTTACTTTATTCAAAAAATATGAAAGTTAAGAATTTTTGTTTTAAAACAATACAATATAGATATTCTATTTTTGATGCAACATGTTTGATTTTTAATGAGTATTTTTTTTAAGAAACAGTTTTTCGATCCAACACAGTTTCGAGTTGATCTTCTTCAACATACTGATTAATTAAATCTTCACAATTTAACTAATTTTTTCTTAAAAATATATATTATTGAATCGAAAAAGTTTAGCGCAAAAAAAGAATGAATAGTAAAAGTGTAGCAAAAAATAAAAATGGATCGAAAAAATAAAGCAAAAAATAAAAACAAATCGAAAAAGTAAAGCAAAAAATAAAAATGAATCGAAAAAGTGTAGCAAACAATAAAAATGAATCGAAAAAGTGTAGCAAACAATAAAAATGAATCGAAAAAGTGTAGCAAACAATTAAAATGAATCATAAAGTCAAGCAAAAAAACAAAAATATATCAATTAATAATCTTTCCTAATTAGATGTTTTGTTCATAAAAATCCTGCAAAACATTTAAGAAAAGTTAATATTTTTCTTATTAAAATTACACTAATTTTTTAAGCAATTTATCCTAGAATTCGGATCTTATAGAACAGTTTCAAAATCTTTTTTGAGTAACTTAATATTATGTCACCTGAAAATTTTTTGAAATTCAAGTCTTAAAAAATTTAGGTCTTTTAATAAAAAACGTCGGTCATTAGTTGAGTCTAACTTTTTCTGATTTCTTTTCCTCAATTTTGACAAGTCTTGATTTAGAAAACATCTATGTAAAAATTGACAAACTAAAAAAAACAAAAATTAGAACAAATTTTTTATGACAATTTTTATTACCTTTTTAAAGAGATGTTTGATTTTTATTTAACTATTTTTTCCTTAGAAATAAAAATTGATGAATCGAAAAAGTATAGCACAGAAAAAGAATGAATAGTAAAAGTGTAGCAAAAAATAAAAATGAATCGAAAAAGTAAAGAAAAAAAAATGAATCGAAAAAGTTAAGCACAAAAAAATGAATCACAAAAGAATAGCTTGAGATATTATATAATTTTAGCTAATTAAAAATTGAATTAAATTATTTATTTTTTTTGTTTTGCTATGTCGAGCTTAAGCTTTTTCAGATAAAAAGCAAATCAAAACTGAGAAGAAAATATTAAAATAAAATAAAAAGATAAAAATTGAAAAAGTTTAAATTAAAAAAAATATTGAATTAAGAGTATGTCAATATGTCTTGGTTTGGAATTCTCTCCATATTCTTTCACCAATCTGACTACCAATGTAATAGAATTATTAAGCTCCAACATATCTATAACCGAATTCAAAAAGTCGAATCAAGAGTGTTAGTAGTTGAATTTTATTTGAGTCTCTTGATCCATTATGTTGGACAGAGTGTAATATTTTCTTAATTAATATTAAATACTTGATCCCTGACAACTAAGACATCTTTTCTAATGATATGAAAACTATAGTAATGTAAAAAATTTGTTCCTTAGTTTCATTCAACATTAATATTAAAAAAGAATTTATTGTTAAGTTAGATTTGTCAATGAAAAATATTTTATTTTCCAAATTGGTAAACTTTGGAACAGAAATTTAAAAAATATTTAAAAAATTCTGAATACAGTTTAAACAAAGTATCTTTATTGATAAAAATAAAAAAAATTTGAGTGATCTAATCAAAAATAAAACAGGGGCAAATTTTCAATGCAAATCCTGTATTCCTCTTTATGTATGTTTTAACAGATATAAAAAAACCATCATTAACCAAAGTTTACGTTTTGCATCGGGAACGTTTTATTTCTTATATGCAAGAAAACAATTTGACTGACATAAAAATAGTTGTATTAATAAATCAAGATATTTTTTTTAACCAGTATACATTGCCATTCAAGTCGATTCGATCGATTTGGTTTCAGGACATTGGTTTTTTTAAAAATTTTGTTATTTTTTTTTAATTGTATGGAAGTTCAAAAAAACTTTTGGTAATTAATCCAAACAATTGTTTTTCAATTTATTATTCGGAAAAAACAAAAAATATATTTGAATGATTTTCTCATGTAATGAAATATTCTTTAGTAACATTTTTGGATGATCATGTTATGCTTTTTGACAATTACATTTTTACATTTAGTTCGTTGAAAGAAAAATGGTGGTTGTTTGACATAAATGAAGAAAAAGACAAAATTATTGATAATACAAATGTTTTTTTTAGGATTTTTTTTTATATTCAAAAAAAAAGCTTATTTATTTCTCAGCAACTCTTCGGGGAAAAAAGAGTAATGATTAAATTTTCTTAATAAGAGTATAGTAGTTTTATTTCTATTTATTACTGTATTTAGTGGTTCGTTAAAAATGTCTAAAAGTTAATCAAAAGTTGTGTCCAAAAGTATTGGCCATTTGGCATACCAATGTAATAATGGATTATCTTTTTCATCTTTAAATATCATACTTACAAAAATTAATAATTATTCTCCCTTTTCCTTATGTTTCTTTGTTAAAGATTGAACATTCTCAATTACATTTGACAAATATTTAATAAATAAAAAATACCAGTTTGGTTTGATAGATGAATCAACTTCAAAATCACATGAAATATTTGTGTCCATTTGGTTTTTCCAATCAGTTTTTTCAAATTCAGATAGATAAATATCCATTTGTTTTTCAAAATATGACTCAATAAAAGTACAATTTGAAGAAATTGTAACTTTTGTAGTATTTGTTTACATTCCATTTTTTTTAATTTTAACATAATTGTCAAAAATATTGTTACATATTGCTGTCACATATTCATATGACAAATCATGAACTATAAGAAAATCATCTTTCATTATATTTTTGAATTAAAACTTTTTATTTTTTTAAATTAATTAAAAAATTATAATCTTTTTAGACATAATCAAGAATTTTTTTGACCATTTGATTTGTCCATAGATCCTATTGAGATTAACAGTTATTTTAAAAAATTAAAACACATTTGCAAAATTTTGAATAAATAAAAAAACTGTCAGTGTTACCAAATTGTTTTTTGGTGTGTCTAAAAGTTTGAAAAAAAATAAAAATGAATTTTATTGTATTTAATTGTCAATGTTTACAATTTGAAAAATACAACAATTTATGTCTGGAAAAAAATTTAAAATCAAGAAATACAAAGTTTTATTCAAATTTAAAAAATATACAACGAACACAAATACCTGATCAATATTGTTCTTGGTTAAAATCTTGGCCTAGCTATAGACCAAACGAATATACAATTGAAAAACTTTTGCAATTTATACAGCCGTCTCATGCAGATCCAATTTGATCCAAAAAAAATAACAACTTGGAATCAATTTGATGAAAAAATTGGAGTTGATCGAAAAAGTTTTGTTTGTGAATATTTTATTAATAACCACAATCATCGTCCAATGAATCCATATGGACGTACAGGTATTAGTGGACGTGGCCGTTTAGGTAGATGGGGACCAAATCATGCAGCTGATCCAATTGTAACCCGTTTTAATTCTAATGATAACAAAAATTATCTAGTACTAATAAAAAGAAGAGACACTGAAGAATGGGCATTACCCGGAGGCATGAGAGATTCAAATGAGCAAATATCACAAACTCTTAAACGTGAATTTTTGGAAGAAGCCTATACCAATTCAACAAACAATGATAAAAAAAAACTAACTAAATTTTGTGCAAATGGAACAAAAATATTTACTGGTTATGTTGATGATCCAAGAAATACAGACAATGCCTGGATGGAAACTAGTGTTTATTGGTTTCACGATTCAAATGGAAACCTTTTGCCAGAAACATTAATTTCCGGTGATGATGCCATTCAAGTAAAATGAACTGATTTATCAAAAATCTCTTCACTCTCTTTATATGCAGATCACAACAAGTTTATTAATAAAATAATTCAAATATTAAACATTATAAACTAATTTATTATGAAAAAAAATCAATAAAATTTTTCAAAAAACCAAATCATTCATCTTCTTCTTCATCACCACTCACCAATTCGTCATCGTGATGTTTATTGACAACTTTTAAAATTCGTTTGGCCAGTCTTTTAACTTTTTGTTCACTTTTCCTTGAACTACAAAAGCTGGGTGCTGTATTGACCAATGAACTAGTGACTAGTTCCAAAACTTGTTTATAATTCATATGGGTACTGTACAAAATTTTGAAGATTTGTTTATCAATCAAATCTTGATTGTCATAATAGTCAGCCATTGTAAAAAACTTGTTACTTTTTTGTTAATAAAATAAAATACTTTTTTTTAAATTTTTAAAAAACCTGTTGTATATATACATAAAAGTTGTTTGTTGATGTTAATTACGCAAAAAAATACCGTTAAGATACATAAAAATTTGTTTGTTGTTGTTAATTACGCAAAAAATATACCTATATTAATATAAGGTTTAAATTCTTTAAAAATGATCAGAAAAATGTATTTCAAAAATCCAAAAAATCAACACGTTGAATTATCATTATTGGAATACGCAATTTTGCAAAACAGTAATGTAGAATTGTTCAAAACATTAATACCAATTTCATTGACCACAAAACCCATCTTGTCCGAAGAACTTTTGGACGAAATTAAATGGTCAATTGAATTTGTTGTACGAAGGAAATTTTTGTCACAAAAAAAGTTTTATCCAAGTGATGCACTCAAAGATGACCTGGACACATTACACAACCACTATCGTGAAACTTTGTATGATTTGTATGATGATGTTGACTACGAAAAAGATGATATCATGTCAATTAGACAAATTGAAATGGAAGTGTTTCATCTTGATTGTGATAAATATTTTGAAACTGATGAAGAATGGAACAATTATGAACAACAATTTGACAAGGAATATGATATTTTTATTAATTTTGATTAAAAAAAAAATGTACTTGAAAATTTTATTATTTAAATAAATTTAATACATTTATCATTGAATAAATTTTACTACGACATTTTTTGTCATTGCCAACATCCTCATATAAACATTTGACAGTTAATTTAAAATCGTCAAATGCATAATACAAAACCTCATCAACAAATCTGTGGATTTCAACAGAATTCCATGGTTGTTTTCCAAAAACGTTTTGTACTCTTTTAAATGTTAAAAAATCTTTAAACAATTCTATTCTATCATCTATTTCGATGGGTTTTTTCACTTTTTTTACTTCTTTAATTTCAATAAATGTTTTGGCCTTTATTTTTACACTTGAATTAACTTGTGTGTCAAATGTTTTGATAACTACACCTTCAATCATATCACAACGATCACTCACAAAGTTTTTCACATCAAAATTTGAACATTGATCAAATGAACTAATTAAAAAAGTCTCTACTATTGGAATCTTCAAGTTACTGGCCCATTCAATAAATATTTTTGGACATTGTTTAATACCATTAAACAAAACATCAAAAAAAATTAAATTATTTGTCAAGTCATCCAAATAATTATATTTTATTCTTGTGAATACATGTCCATACATTTCTCGATACAAGTTGATAGTGTCCAAATTTGAATTTGTCAAATAATCAGCAACATTATCAATTATTTTTTCATATTTTTCAACTGTAGCTGTATAATTGTAAAATTTTTCATCCGAACCAAGTATTCTATTACGAGATGCATATTGAATTTTGATTGAAGTTTCTGTTTGTTTAGAAAATATTATCTGAAAATTACAACCATCGTATTTATGTTTAACTATAAATTTTGTTTTGAACTTTTGTTTTGAACGGTCATTTAAATTAGATATTGAATTATAATGTATAAATGACATTTTTGTAAAAAAAAATAAATCTCAAAAACACAAATATTTATAAAAAACAAAGTTGAGATCAGGATTTGAATCTGACTTTTCTCGGTCACAACGAGATGCATTAACCATCTATACTATCTCAACTTTAAATATTTATTCATTTTTTTTTTTTGTAAATAATAATTAAAAATTTTCAAATTTTGTGACTTTTTAAAATTGCTTGAAAGTAGAAATGAGCTCAAAAATTGCTCGTGTCAAAACATTTTAAAGACAAAATTTTAACCAATTTAATTGGTCTTCACTCAAATCTAGGCTCATTAAGAAAGTCTATTCGCTCAACATAAAATCTACACTCATTAAACTGATGAGGTGTGGGCCCAAAACTAGACCCACTTGTTACTCAAAGCAAATTTACTAGGCGTCGAAATGATTTATGTCAAATATTTTAAACATACCTACAATAACATGATCAACAATCAATTAAAAAATATTTATTTAAATTGGACAAAAAATAATCATTTTTTTATGTTTAATAAAGTATTTAAAAAGAAATTCTCTTCTTTTTTTTTTGGTATTTTTAGTTTGACATTTTTTAATGTTGGAAATTTGTATTGTTTTAAAATAGTTAATATGTGTTGTTTTGTTTTGTTTTTAAATTGAGGCCATTTTATCCATACATTTTCTTCTAGTGACATTAACGGTGTTTTTTTCCATTTAGTTTGTAATTTTCTTCCATCCAAAAACAAACAACAATTGTAATTGGCAACGCTAACATTTAAAACATAATCACATTTAAACTCATAGCAAACTTATTCCAGCTGCAACTGAAGTTAAAGTCAAATCATCTTTTTTCTCTTCATTTACAGTTGAAGACGGTTTAGTTGTTTTTCTATTTGAAAAAACAACAATTCCAACAATAATTACAAGATCAACAATTCCGCCTACAATCAATGTCATATTTGAAAAAGTTCCTTGAATTTTTCCACCAACTGAATCGGCAATATCCGTAAATGTTTCGGTTTCATCACTTTTTTCATTTGATGTCATTGCTTTTGTTTCCATAGCTGTTCTACACTTTGATCAAATTCATATAAGACGAGGTGGACATCAATTGATATATTTTTTGTAATAATTTTACTTCTTGAATTACTTCAGTCAACATATTTATTGATTGAGTCATATTTACTTTGAGATCAAAATTTTCATCCATTGTTAAAAGATGAAAAAAATATTCATCCGTTAACTGGTCACTTTCAACAAATAAAAATAGAAACAAACTATTTTTTTAATGAAGACTTTCTATTGGATTCTGATTTAAAGGATGTTTTTTTTTTAGAAAATGAACTATATCCATTGTTTTTAATGAAAAAATTACAACATATTGTTAAATTTTGTTTTTTGTACGACAATTATGTACAAAAAAAAACTATAAAATCAATCATATTTTCTAAACATGTAAAAAAAAATTTACAACAATTGAAACATCAATTGATATTTTTGAAAACAATTTTTAACATTTTTCTATATCAAAGATACGATGGAAATTTAATCAATGTGACAAGATCATGTCAAAAATATATATTTTTGACTTCCTATTTTAATTTAAAGAATTATATTGCACACAATCATCAAATTGTTGAACAACTAAAATTGTTTAGAAAATCATTCAAATTTAAACCACAAATTGAACAAAACATCAAACAATCAACTATATGAGATTTTTTAGATATTTTTGTTTTTTATGATAATTATGATGGGAATCACTTGTACTCATTAATAGACAATTTGTTGGATATGTTGAGACTCAAAGCTTGACACTACAAACTCCTCATTTCTCTAGTCCTTATTTCTTTATTTTTGTTAACGCATGTTTTCTATCCCTTTTCTAAAGCACATGTTCAAGCTACTATATAAACCACTATCTGTTTTGTTATAATTTGGGATTCCATTTAATAAACTTTTCACTTAATTTTACATTTGTTCCTTCTTAGTGTTCCCACCCTAAAGTCACTTCTAAGTTGAGACTTTACATTTGGTGCCCAACGGGAGGATTCTATTATATATTTTAGTAGGATCCTTAAGATTCGACTCACGCGACCTATCTGGTGAATAGATCATACCGGTATACACTCGTGAAAACGACGCTATACCAACAGTACGTTCGCACAGATAGTACCCCAGCACTCGGTAATCACGTTCAAGAAAACGGATTATAAAAGGAGAAACTATGTACCAACGTAGAATCTAGCCATGAAACAGGTAGATAAATTAAAAGACATAATGGCGAAGTGGTTTTTCGGACTCTACTACACAAATGACAAGGAAAACATGAAGAATCCAACACCAACCCCACAAGCGACAATCGGAGAAATATTCAAGGTGTTAATGGGAAGCATGTACGCTCAAATGCTTCACCAATACCAAAACAACTACATTCAACTACTCTATTGTGCATCACTCTTGGTCGTTATTATAGTTGTTTACAGCCGAATCAGATTCAAAACAGCAGCTGACTTATTCAACGTAGGGTTAACAATAGTGTACTCACCAATCCAATGGTTAACCAAGACAAAAGCTCACTATCCAGTACCAATCATGAGTGTCCCATCCTACATTCCACCCAGGTTCACAGAAGACCGAGATTTCAACCACTGCCTACGCACCTTTGAACGGTATGCCTCACGACTGAAAGATAAGACCGGAGCCCTACTAACGCTAATCGAAGAAAGCTGTCTTATAAAACATGAACAAAGGCTGCTACAACAAAAACCAAACGCTAGTTAAGAAGAAATCATAAAAGTACTCACAAATTTGTATGGAAAGGATGCGCAATATCACGACCCTCTGAGAGAATTCGTATCTCGGAGGCAACGACCCAATGAGAACGTCTACAACTACCTGAGCGAACTCAAAAGCTTAGCGAGAGCAGCTCACCCTGACCAAAGACAAGCACTTCTAGAGCCAATGATCCTTGACCGCTTTATTAGAGGAATTCATGACGTTAAAATAAAACAAGAACTATGCAAGTCATCTCCAATTGGCTCGATCAACGAGAAGCTCAAGAAGGCATCTGAGCTAGAGAGGGCATTTAGTCGATGCAATGCCGAGAGTCAAGGGATAAACGGACTCCAGAATGGTCAATACAATAAAAATATGCCACAACATCGAGCAAATTTTACTACTAAACCAAATCAAGACTGGTGCACGAACTGTACACATCACAAGCATCTCGCCAAGGACTGCCTTAGAAACTACCGAGCGAGTCGACCTTCCAACTGCATGGCTACTACCAGGGTTCGAGCATGCTACAACAGATCAGAACCGGACCAAAGCGCAGACCAACGAATACCGGTATAAAAACACGATGAAATTGAGGGAGTATGCCTATTAAATGAGCTACCGATCAAATATACACTTGATACAGGTGCTGAGATTACAGTAATCAGTGATCGCGCATACTCAAGTTTAAAACACCCGACAATTTTAGAGCCGGTGCCTAATCTAATTGAAAGCGCAGGTGGTAGCGGCTTAACCGTTCTAGGTAGAACATACGCCCAAATTACTATTGAAGAAGTCTCGATATTCACATTTTTAGTTGTTATCAAAGATCTGGTGGTGGATTGCCTACTAGGAATGGACCTGCTCCAACAATTCCCATTTTTCAAAAAACCAATAGACGAATTAAGAAAGGTCGTGGTGCAAATGAGTAAACAGGTAACGATTAAACCTAGGTTTTATTTGATGAACGTGTACAACTCCTCAAGGTACATACGCAGCGTCACGGACATCAATATAGACAAATATATGAACAAAATACAGGAGTCAATCAAAAGCATAGCTGCATCATCCCTTAGAGAACTTAAACCGTCACAATGCTTTGAGCACACCATTCAGTTGATGAACCCGAACATTTAACCAATAAGGCAAAAAACAAGGCGGATACCATACAGCGCGCGAGAGGAATTTAAAAAAATGTTGGACGAAATGTTAGACGCTAAGCTCATCCAGCCAAGCAATTCGCCGTGGAGTTCACCCCTCATGTAAGTCACCAAGCCAGACGGATCCCTAAGAATAACGGTGGACTATCGACTCTTAAACAATGAGACCTGGAAGGATGCCTACCCGTTACCAAACTGCGAGGAACTCTATACACTGTTGGCCAAGTCAAGATGGTACACCAAGTTGGACTTATTTACAGGTTATTTCCAAATTCTAATGGACGCCGCAAGCCGCCAGTACACAGCATTCATTTGTGAATGGGGTCTCTTTGAATACCTAGTAGTGCCCATGGGTTTAACCAATGCCCCAGCAACTTTTCAGCGCTCAATGAACAAAGTATTAAAAAGGTTCATTGATGCAGGCTTCGTAGTTGGTTTCTTGGACGACATTTTAATTCACTCAGCCAACTAAATCGAACACTTAAATCAGATTCAAATGGTAATAAATGAACTCCGACTTCATCAACTTTCTATAAAACTGAAGAAGTGTGAGGTAGCGAAACAAGAAATTACATTCTTAGGCCATGTTGCTTCGAATGGAGAAATCAAACCAGACGAGAAGAAGTGTGAAGCCCTTTACAAATACGAACGTCCGCAGACTTTAAGACAATTACAAAGCTTTCTCGGATTGGCACAGTATTACCGAAGATTCATCCAGAATTTCGTAGGAATCGCCAGCCTGCTTTACAAACTGACCACCAAAGAAGAAGCAATAGGCCATAAGACCCTGAATTGGAACGACGCGTGCGAACATGCCTTCCAGAGGTTACGTACTTATCTGTCAAGCCTTGCCATCCTTATCCTGCCAGACCTATCATAAAGGTTCATTCTCGAAACAGACGCAAGCAACATCGGGATTGGAGCAGTCTTGTCTCAAGAAAAGAATGGAGCGGTTCGGCCCATAGCCTACTTCAACAAGGCCCTATCAAAAGCACAATGCAACTACTCCACTACCGAAAAAGAGTTGCTCGCCATAGTCCTATCCATGGAACATTTTCACCAATACCTTTTTGGGAGAGAGTTTGACGTCGTCACAGACCACCAACCCCTTGCCTGGCTTCTTTCATGTGCGAACCCCAACGCTAGACTCTCACGATGGATCATTAGAATAAATGTATACGACTTCAAGATCATGTACAGAAATGGAAAGGTGCACACAAACGCCGATGCATTATAACGTTGGCCACTTGGTACAAGATCAGATGATGAAGAAGAGAATATGGACTCAGACAATAATCAAAAGGTAGTTAATTATGTTATCAAGCGATCAGAAACAGGGGACACCGACTTAAGCGTAGTTGTTATTAGTAAGGACGATGACTCGGACGGCGCTCACAAACACGTCAATGTCATTAGCAATAGAATAGAGTGTGAGGCCACTGACCCAACCCAAAGGGTAGGAGTTACCGCCGAGGAACAAGACAGAGACAAAGACATCCTTTGGGCCAAAAATTTAGTTCGAATACATGGAGACGAACAACCAACACTCAAGAAGATAGAGCTGGATTCGCACTTCAAACGAGCGGTTTACCACAACTATGAGCACCTCAGACTTGGTGACGAGACCTTGTTTTTATATAGAGAAAGTGAAAATGGCGAACGGAGAAAGCTCACTCTGCTACCAACCCATATGGTTACAAGCATCTTCCAATTTATACATTGCTCAGTGTTTCACGGTCATCTCGGAGTTAAAAAAACATTGGATAAAATCCAAGACAGATTCTTCAGAACAGGTCTTAAGGCGAAAGTAATTCAACTGGTAAGAGAGAGCCCTGTCTGCCAAAAAGTTAAAAATCCTAAATGGGTTCAAAGAGCACGTCTCCAGCCACTACTTCCGACAAAACCACTACAACTAATCACATGCGATATTACCGGCCCACTCCCAGTATCTAAAAATGGTTTCCTTTACATCCTAGTCATTTGCTGCCATTTCTCTAAATGGGTAGCGTTATTTGCGCTGGAGAACATGACGGCGGAGAGTGTAGCAAACCGGTTAATGCAATTTATGATGAGCCATGGGTTATGTGTAAACATCTTAACAGACGGGGCTAAGAATTTCCAATCGGAACTACTCAGACGCGTTTACGAGATGTTGGACGTCCACCAATTGAAAACCTCCCCATACCACCCGGAGTGTGACGGCTTAACCGAACGGTTCAATCGGACATTAAAAACTATGTTGTCCTGCTTTGTAGATGACAACCAGAACAATTGGGACGAGTTGTTACCGTATTTTGCATACGCCTACAACACATCGACGCACGCAACAACCAATTGTACGCCTTATGAAGTCGTCTACGGAAGGAAACCGAAAATCCCATTAGATCTGGTCATGGAGATGAACCAAGCCCAGGATGAAGAAGGCGAGTTAGTAGTTGTTAGCGAGCAGAACACGGAAATGTTCATGGTGACCAAACGCGTAAAAGAGCTGAAAGAGCATTTGCGAGCAGTTTACAAAGTGGTGGAAACCAACCGTGATTGTAAAGTAGAAAAATCAAAGATCTACTATGATAGGAACATTAAGCCGATGGAATACCAAGTCGGTGAATTGGTAATGCATAATAAGCCATCGGTTAAAACTGGCCAATCAAAGAAACTAACCCCAAAATGGGAAGGACCGTATTGTATCTTAGAGAAAATTGGACCAGTCAACTATAAAATTAAAAAGTACCAACAAAAGAACTCAAAAATAAAACAAATACACCGCAACAGGCTTAAAAAGTTCTTTGGCTCAACTTCAGCACCATTAAATGACGATGAAGTCGTAGAAATCAAAGCTAAAACCTCTAAGAAAAACAAGAAATTAAGAAGTAGTTTACCGGTTCCAGCACGTGGTAAGGGAAGGGCAGGAGCAACACGGAGTGAAAGAGTGTCGACTACGAAGACTCTTGAAGTATCGTCAACAGCTGTTTTGGAATCAACAGATGAAGACGAAACTTACAAACCCAGCAAGGACCTTAAGAAGCGGCTAAATGAAGCTCGCTCACCCGGAGAAGTCAACGTGTGCGAAAGCCAGTTGACCGGCTTAAACTTTGATACGATCCAACGTTAAGTCAATGTACATTTGCAGCATCGATAATCTTTAATCTTTTTATTTTTCCTTCTATTGTTTTTCTAAGGTCGAATTGGTCAGCCTAAATAGCCCAAACCTTACTCTTTCACTCACTTAATAGGGTTTAATTGGCCCTAGTCAGTGCCCCAAAAACTAAATCTTTGTCAACCCCAATTCGATGCAAAGTCATTTGCAATTGTAAATAAATATTCAAAAGACACTTTTATGTGACTAGCTAAATAATAAAATTTCTCAATTTTCATTTAGTAATGTTATTCAACTTTTTCTAATTATTTTTAAAGTAGTTGTTTCAAATAAAAAATCAAAGAATGGACACCATGCCAGATATAATGGTACACGGCATACCCAACGTGCCCAATTCAAAGCGAATACTAATTGAAGAGCTCAATAAGTATTCGGGAAGGTTAGGTCCGATAAGAACCGTTGTACTTGGTCCGTCCCGCAACTTCCATAAGACAAAATTTGCACTTGTACGGTACGAAAACCCGGCCATCCATCAGGAAGCCGTCAAATTTCTAAACGGGCAGGGTGTACCAGGTATCGAAATTTGGTTCGAGCTGAATAAGAAACCAACTCAACCCCACCATATGCTACAAGACACGCCAGCAACACTGCAACCGCTGCAACAGCAAGAACTAGAAGCGGCGAGGGAAGCAAACCAAGTGTTGGTCGGCCAGGTTCAAGGACTGACGGAACAGGTGAGGAGTCTTCAAGAGATTACCCAGCTGTTTCTCGAACCTCAAGCTAGGGCTCCCAGCCGCGACTCAACACCCACCTTAGACGCAGTAGCCACTCGGGCATGGATACCGCTGCCGATCAGGCAACAAACGGGGGAAGCCCAGAATGAGAGGCCCCGGGAAGCCGAATTTATCCCGTTAGCAGAGCTCAGTCCTCTACCAAAAGCGAAAAGTCATAACTTCTCGACTGGCAGTTGCGTGGTATGCATGGATGATTTTAGCAACGTTATAAGCGTGGTTAGCACGCAATGTGGACACCTCTTTTGCGAGCCCTGCTTGAGGCGATGGGTTAAAGCAGAACAACGCAGTTGCCCACAATGTCGCACGCGACTGGGCCGAAATTACTACAGCCGACTCCATTACTGACGTCATGGAGCTATTCATTTTTTTTTATTTTATTTTTTGAAGTTGTTGTCAACCTTTCTCTTTTTGTTTTTGCCTGTTATTTTGGCACCCAAGCCACTCTTTACTGAGGGGAAGGTGTGTTGAGACTCAAAGCTTGACACTACAAACTCCTCATTTCTCTACTCCTTATTTCTTTATTTTTGTTAACGCATGTTTTCTATCCCTTTTCTAAAGCACATGTTCTAGCTACTATATAAACCACTACCTCTTTTGTTATAATTTGGGCAAAGTGAAAATTTTGCTCATTTTCATTTTGCTCAGTCTTGCTCAAAAATAGAATGCAAACTTTGAAAAATTGCAAGTTGCAATTTTTTAGTTTTTAGTTTTTAATATAAAGTTTTCAGTCAGTTTTATTCCTTTTTGTCTGACAAAAATTTATGTGAACACGATCATAATTGCATGGAACGGTAAAAATTAAATTTCATTAGTACTCCACGGCCGACTTGTGAGTCACAAGTGAGTTTTATGTCTAATGTATTGTTTTTATAATTAATGAAAATTTTTGTTTTTTTAAGGATATAGCCAATTTAACGAATCTGTTTTTGATTCAATTTTTTTATCATTCTCATTTAGCAAAATGTTTGATCTTTATTTGATTTTTTTTTAAATTAAATATATTTTCATTAATAACTCAATATCGTCTTTTAAAAAAAAGAGATAATTTTTCGATTAAAAGCATCACAAAAAAGTTGAAAAATTTTTTTCAGTTATTTTGAAGGTCTGTTGAATTTTAGTCAGACAGGAAATAAAATAAAAATAAAATTATGAATATACAAAAAATTTAATAAGTCTTTAGATTTTACTTTATTTAGATAAAAATTTCTTTTTTAAATATTATTTTTTGAAGATTTTAAAAAAAACTTGAATAATGATTAAGCCTCATAATAAATTCAAAATATATTTTTAAGTTTAGTTACTGACTTGACTTTGAAAATCCTTAAAATTATTTTTCACAAGACTGGTCAGCTAATTGTTTGATTTAATTAATAATTTTAAAAAATTTATAATCTTTTTATTCTTCTCAAAATATACTAAAATTTAAAACAATTTGGCAAACTAGTAAATAAAAAATAAATTTGGCTAAATAAAAAATACAATAAGATTTATTTTACACTTAAGTTTCAAAAAAACTTAAATTCAGTTTAATTTTGGAAAATATTAAAATTCAGTATCACAAAGATACTTCAGATCCCAGAGATCATTTTTAAAATCACTCAAAATAATAAATTAAATCTAACAAAAATTATATTTAAAATAATTTAGAAAAATGAAAAATAAATTCTTAAAAGTTCCTTAAATTTAAAGCAATAATGAAATCAGATTTAATCTAATCATCTAAAGGTTTAATCATGGAATTTATTCATATTCATATTAATTGACAAATATTTAGACCGCTGGATTCTCTACTTTCGGGTTGTTTTAGAAAAGTTTTAACGTCATTGGTGATGATGAAATCTTAGTGAATACAATTAGATTTTGTAACTTATTAATAAAAAATTTAACTTACAACAAATCTGAAATCTGAAATCATTATGTGTATAGTAACTGAATAACTTTTCACTATGTTGGCTAAGTTCTCATATTCAAAAATTTTCGTATCGACCATCGTCATATTTTATCTTAATTTAAGAATGCCATAACTGTTTTCGTTTGTTAACTGTGAACCAGCCGAGCTATGTAGATCTAATTGGACAATGACATGAAGACGGAATGGATTAATAAGTGCAGTTGGTCTAACCACGGCTCTCTGTTCACAATCATTTTTTGTCAAGAAAAGTGTCTGCATCAAACAAAAATATGGTCGATGTGTGACGGCTGAGCAGCATAATCATTCCGAAAGGGATGTGGAAAGCGCCAAGAGGGCTTTTAATTTGGCATTTTGATTCTGATTCATAATTCATTTTTTTAAATAAAATATATTTTTGAACAAAATAAAAATTGAAACTTGCAGTTTTTTTTAAATTTGCATTTTATTTTTGAGCAAGATTGAACAAAATGAAAATGAGCAAAATTTTTACCTTGCCATAATTTGGGATTCCATTTAATAAACTATTCACTTAATTTTACATTTGTTCCTTCTTAGAGTCTTCTTAGTCTTCTTAGTCACTTCTAAGTTGAGACTTTACAGATACATTGTCCACAGTAAAAACATTTGAAAAAATTGGTAAGAAAAAAAACGAAATTGAAATAAAAAAAATTTGTTTACTCGTATTGTTTTTATGGAAATTGTTTTTACTGGAATTTCGCTCATTGAAAATCATAAAAATCAAAAAGATTTGTTTACAAAAATTGATAAATATTTAAATAGCAGTTTTTTTTATGACATTAAATTTTTCTACAATTAAAACTTTTGATAATTGATAGTATTAAAAATTTAAAAGATAATTCAACGAATTTTGTTGTATCAAATTAAACAATTCAGTTTGAGGTTTTAAATAAAAATCTAAAAAATGATTGGCAAATCGTATTACTTCATTTCTTAAATGAGGTTGTCTATACAAAAAAGACAATAAACTTATTATTATATTCATTATACAATTTTCATTGGCATCTTCAATTTCTGTAAAACAATTTACAATTAAAGTTTCGTTTGGAATTAAAAAGTTTAATTCATTTATTACAATTGTTTGATTTAATGGATTACCATTTGCATACAATTGATGTATTATGTTGTGATTTAAATGTTCAAATTGTTGTACAGAAGCCATGACCCAAAAATGTGTAGGTTTTCGAATATCTTCGTCTAATGTATCAATAAAAAAAACTTCATATTTGGCAGGTATAATAACAAATATACCAATAAGAACCCGATTGAAAATAGACGATACAAGTATAATTTCATTATTGCCAAATAGTATGTTTAAATTGTTTACAAAATTTAAATTATTTTCATTATATTGAATGTGATCAATGCAAATGTTAAAACGATTTCTAAAATCAACAAGCATTTCATTCATTTTAGTTGTAAATTTTGCAAATGTAGCATTTAATTGTAATGGCGGACGATTGTAATATGTAATTGGTGTTTGTAAATTTTTTACATCTGTAGTCAAATAGTCAAATAATACATCAAAATCATTTTCATCAAAGGAAGGACACAAAACAAAATAATCCATATTCATTTATCTTTGATCATTTGATTTATCGTAACGTAGTTTTCTTAAAATTCGTAAAACAAACTTTTTGTATTTTTTAAGTTTTTGCCATTGTGGTAAAGTCAATGAAGTTATTGCGTTGTAATAAATATTGTTAGCAGTTAATTCATTGATCAAAATAGTTAGTTTTTTTACAAAAGTTAATTGTTTGGCCAATTAATCATTTGTATGAAAATCATTTGATTATCAAAAACAACATTGGTAAAAATATTTATTGGTTCGTTTGATTTTGAAAAGTGTAACGTTTTTCCAATTTTAAAATCATAATTTGGTTAATGACCAAGTGTGACCAAATCATTAAAACGTACTTTAATATTTGGTATTATATTTAAATGATCATCATTTTGATAGTCAACAATTAACTCTTCATGTTCAGGAAGATTTCTGTAATCTTGATCATCACATTTTAACAAAACTTTGTACATCAATGTGTATGTTAACGTGTCTCGCAATGACATTGGACTATTAATATTTGTTTCTCTTTTACGCATTGTGTTTTGTATAAAAAAACGATCCAATGGTAAAATGTTTCGTGCTAAATATGTTGTCAAAAAAGTCATGTACAAATTGTTTAATTCTTTTTTTTTTCTATAATCATTTACATCTTGTTGTGAATATTCACGATTTAATTTAATAATGTTTAAACGATATATTTTTTGTTTTAACACCGATGTTAAAAAAGTTAAAACAATTTGTTTAATTTCACGGTCTGGTATTTTTAGTTGTTGTGTTATAAATACAGTGTATTGAATTGTGGACAAATTTTTTTTATTTTCAGACAAATATTCTTCATCAATCAATTTATAATTCAAAACTAAATTATCTTCTTCATAATTTTCGTTGTTTTCATCAAGACGTTCAACAATGTTTGTTAAAACAATTGAATAAACATTATCAAAATCAGCAATACTTAACATACTATTTGTTGGTATTAACAAGTTTACAACAAAATATGAAAAAAAAATTAATTTTTAAACGATTTTTCAGAAAACAATTTCTTGAACTTAACACAGTGATCGGCCCTATCAGTCACATAGACTTTATTAAACGATTTCGGATGTCGGTAGAATAGTCCTTTTCTAGGGCCTTCAAAGACCTTTTGACCAAAATGGGCACCGTGAATATTATATCGCCAAACATGTGGCCCATCACCATTAAATGAATTATTTGAAACATTCTTTTTAAAGATTTTGATTACAAAAAATTATAAAAAAAATAAATAAATTTCAAACCTGTTTAATTCTTGGTGACTTCTTACTTTTTTCATCCGATTCCGAGTCACTGGTTGAAGTAAGACTTTCAAGTTTTCGTTTTGAAAACTTTGAATATATTTTAGAGTCAGCAAACGCTACTCTTTTCTTAAAAGTAACTAATTTATTAAATTTAAAAATAAAATAAAAGCTAAAACCTTGCTGGTCTTTGGAGCACAAACAGGATTTACATCTGATTCATAATAATCTGACATTATTGAATCATTTCCAATTTTTGATTCTGTATCATTGTCAGATTCGTCCGAATTACTGGTATATATGTTAGCTTGAGCTCTCATTTTGACAGATGATTGTTGTGTATCTAAATTGAATTATAAATTGTTTAATTATTTGCTTTTAAAAATTTACTAGATGATTTTACCTTTCTCCTCGATCATTTGGTTAACTAGCTTAGTGTATTCTGCAATTCTATTTTATAAGTCATCAATTTTATTATCTTTTGATTCATTGATTTTCCGTAAATTTTCAGAATTCTTGGGATTAAGGGGACAGTTTGCACCACTTTAAATGATAATTTTTTCTCTCAATAAAATAAAAAATTATAATTTATCTTACGAAAAATGCTTTTTTCTTCCAACAATTGAGTTCCCAATCCCGCCGCAAATTTTATATGGACACAAAATACCATTATCAAGTTGAAGTATTTTTATACCGTTTGAATGAATGTTCTCAGGAATATTAAAACTTTTTTTTAACTCAAGTAGTTTTCTTTTTAAAATCGAAATTTCTTGTTAAAAAAAAAAATTAAGATACTAAAATATGTTTATTTGATATTTTACGTTTCTTTTTCATCTTTATTTATTCTAAAGTTAAATCTTTTTGCTTCTTCTGATAACTTTAAATATTTTTGACTAAGCGACAAACTAAAAATTAGAAATTTTTAAGATATTTAACAAACTTCTGGAAAAATATATTACTTCTTTTCATTTAATCTACCAATTTCGATGTTAAAATCATTTTAATTACGCTTGTTTTCAAATTTTAAGTCGTCTATGATTTAAAGCGATTTTTGCTTTTCTTTTGAGATTTGAGATAAATCCTGAGACTTTTCGATGGAAATTTCTTTTGATTTTATTTCTTTCAAAGCAAGTAATTTTGTCTGAATCTCATCAAATTCAATTTTCAGTTGATTGAATGTAGCTTCCCTTCAAAAAATATTTAAAAAAAAAATTATTTAGAATTTTAGAAAGTTACTTTTCTTTTCTCAATATATCAGAATTTTCTATATCTGTGTAGAGAGAATTGATTTTTTCCTTGAGTTTAGATATCTCTTCGTTTTTAAAAGCCAATTCAAAATTTCTAAAATAAGCATTTAACTAACATAAGGATATAAAAATATATTTTAAAATTTACTTGTCAGTTTCATTTTGAATTTTGATATTTGACAGTAATCTCTTGTTGTCTTATAGAGTACTTTCTATGCTCTGACATTTTGTTTCTAATGCATCATAGTCATTTTTCAATTGATTGAATGTAGCTTCCCTTTAAAAAATATTCAAAAAAAAAATTATTTAGAATTTTAGAAAGTTACTTTTCTTTTCTCAATATATCAGAATTTTCTATATCTGTGTAGAGAGAATTGATTTTTTCCTCGAGTTTAAATATCTCTTCGTTTTTAAAAGCCAATTCAAAATTTCTAAAATAAGCATTTAACTAACATAAGGATATAAAAATATATTTTAAAATTTACTTGTCAGTTTCATTTTGAATTTTGATATTTGACAGTAATCTCTTGTTGTCTTATAGAGTACTTTCTATGCTCTGACATTTTGTTTCTAATGCATCATAGTCATTTTTCAATTGATTGAATGTAGCTTCCCTTTAAAAAATATTTAAAAAAAAAATTATTTAGAATTTTAGAAAGTTACTTTTCTTTTCTCAATATATCAGAATTTTCTATATCTGTGTAGAGAGAATTGATTTTTTCCTCGAGTTTAAATATCTTCGTTTTTAAAAGCCAATTAAAAATTTCTAAAATAAGAATTTAACTTACATAAGGATATAAAAATATATTTTAAAATTTACTTGTCAGTTTTTAATGTTCTTTCTTCATCAAAATTTTTTTCGTTTTCATATTTATTTAAATTTTCAATTTTGTTTTGCATTTCGATTATCATGTCTTTTGAGTTTCTGATTTCATCGAATTTTCTAATACAAATTATAATAGAATGATTATTAAATTTTACAAATCTGATATTTACTCGTTAAATTCCATGTTTATTCGCAATATTTCTTTCTTAAGACGATCAATTTCATCTTTATAATTTTTGATTGTCGATTGATGGTATTCTTTCTCAATTTCGGTCTTTTGATTTGCAGTCCTTTCCGATTCATGATTTGAAATGAAGAAACAAAGGTATTACTGACATTTTGAACAGTTTCAAATGACTTATTCTAAAATAAAAAAAATTATTGTTTTTTTAATTGCGATTTTTAAATTTTAAATAACAATGCCTTTTGCATAAATGAATTCTTCGGACTGTTTTGATACTTCGCTATTGCTTTAGAAGCACCATTTAATTGAAAAATATTGTTATTTGCCACTCCTCTTATTTTGTTTGAAGTTGAAATAACAAATGCTTTAATGTTTTTTGAATTCTTTACTTCTTCAAGGAAATTAAAAGAATCAGTATCTGTGAAACAACGCTTATTTTCAGCAGCCATCTCAGTATTGCTTGAGTTTTTAATTAGTAATTTAGATATCTAAAGTAAATTAAAAAAAAATATTTAATTTAAAAATTTAATTAATTCAAAAAGTAAAATAATTCATTAAATTTTGTTCAAATGGTAAAAAATTTGCCCTGCAGATCAAACAGAATTTAATATACGTTGTTTATTTATTAAAAAATAAAAATTTTTAATTTTTCCTTGATTTTTCTAGAAATTAATCTAAAAAAGAAATTTGAACAAGTGATAATAAAATTAATAATTTTTAAAATAAATTCTGAATTTAAACTTCAATTTTTGTAAAAAAAATGTCCTATAGAATATTTTTATCAAAAATTGCTAGGGAAACTTTCATATTTGGCATCATGAACAAGCAATCGATCACTTTGCTGACCTCTTTATAAAATGAATCAATATTGTAATTTGTAATTATTATTATCAGATTTATCTATAATAAGATTTTCAAAATTTTAATTACAAAGCTTCGCAAAAAGCTTTTTCCTTTTATAAATAAAAATAAAAATATAATTTTATTATTTTTATTAGAGTTTTTAAACCAAAAACAAGAAAAAACAATAAATTAAACTTTATTTACAGAGAGGGCATTTGAAATTATTTAAATTGGAGAAATAATTTTCTAAACATTTAATATGAAATTTATGGAAGCAGCTATTTGATTTTAAAAAATTGAATTCCGTTAATTTAGAGCTACAAAATGAACAAAAATTATTTTCGGAATATTTTCTAATTTTGACATTGATTTTAAGCCGTAAAAACTCTAAAGAATCATTGTCATTTCTAAATATTAAATCGTTTTCTTCTATAAGTCGGCTTAAAATTTCGCAAACAAAAACACCACAATTCGAAGAATCAATTTGATATGAATGTTCCGGTAAAGCTAGTTTCCATTTTCGCTTTTTCAAAAATGGAAATTTTTTGCAAAAAAAACTTAAATTTAATTTTAGAAAATATTTTTAAATATCATTCTCAAAGTTTAATTACCACCATTCTTCAAATAACTTTGATTGTTTATATGTTGTATTTCCATGTTTGTCTAATATTTTATAATTTTTTTTGGGATCAATTAAATAAAACTTATTTGCATTGAAATCAATAAACATTATTTTCCAATGATTTCCGTTTTCGTTTATGAATCCATAAGCAGCAGCACACTTTTCAAACTAATCAATAATTAAAAATAATTTTCAAATTAGTGCTTAATTTTAAAATTTTACTTTATATTCATTGGAAAACTTTTCAAAACCATTATTAAACATAGAAGTAGCATGAAAAGAATTTATTAATGATATTTTTTTTTAGATTCTTTTACCAGACAAAGTCGATATGTTTCTAAAACCTTTAAATCAAATTGAAAAAATTCAAATAGAAAAAAAATAAAATATTACGCTATCGTTTAACCATCGATTTAATAAAAGATCTTTAACTTCAGAATATCTCAAATAAAATTCGTCGACTTTGAAGTAGAAAAGATTGTCGATATTTTTTCTTTTCTTGTTTATCTAAATTATATCATTTAATAAATATTTTAAAATAATTAATGAAGTTGATTTACCTTCCATTGAGTTAACTTCTTTCGCCAAGCTTTTGATTGAAAAATTTCCAATTGTATCCAATGCCGTATCTACTTTCAATATTTTCCGTTTAAAATCCTCAGAAAACGGATCGTTAAATTAGTTAAACAGCTCCATTCTTAAGTCAGAGTTTTCTATAATAACTTTTTCGATTTCATCCTTGAATTTTTTATTTTCGTAAAAATCCAATCTAAAACTTCTTGTAAAGTATTGAGCATCTTTTTTATTATTTTCTCTTATGGCCCACATTTCTTTATCCTTTTCATTATATGAAAATTTTTCTTTAGATTCAAAAAATGCATTAAATTTATCCTCATACAATGTTTCGTAAAGATGAGAAAGATAGAAATAGTATGGGGTCGCCAATTCATTGCTATATAAAAGTCTTTGACCTCTAATTCGCTTATTTACTTTTAGAATGGAATTTTTTAAAATTTTAAACCATGATTCAACATGGTTAATTGATAGACGATTTTTATGGGGTCAAACTTTATTTATCAATAGGCAAGACCATAAAGGAACAAGATGCAGTTTTTTTTTTATGATATTAACAAGACTTGGAAAAAATAAATCATTTTTCTCAAATGAGTTTTCTGTTTCCATTTCTTGCGAATCTTGTAGAAGATTATCAAAAAATGGCGTAAATGGAGAATCTTTCGCAAAGTTCACTGATTTTTCAATTGATTGATATAAAAATAGTTTGCTTTCATTAAAATTTTCTTTGTTTTTTTCTTTTTGTTTTTTGTCAATTTCTGGAGATATTGTTTCACAAACGTTTTTTAACCAATCACTATTTCTATCGAGTAAAGCTGTATTTATTTTTATCATGCTTTCGAAATATTGATTATCCTTATATCTACGTGAAAAAATATTTTTTATGCACATTAAATTAATGCAAAAGTCGTCTTAACATTTTAATGTTTGAAGAATTGAAAAAGAGAAAATGAAACTCTTTCTTAACAAAATTTTATTTTCTTTTGCATGTTTTAGCTCTAAATCAGTTGCATCGATTATATTTTTTAGAAAATGTGTTGAGCAATGATAGATAACCGTTTTACCTAGCTTTTTAAGATCAATAGTTTCTTTTTTTACTAAAATAGAGTGGCAAATAGTTAAATATTCTAACATTTCCATTTGATTAAATGCAAACATGCATCCATGAAGATTTGCCCATGAAAAATCTGTGACCAAAATAGCTGGTTTTTTAAAAAAACTGTATCGCTTAGCCTCCAGGAGAATTTTCGATAATTTTAGTCCAATACTTACGTTGTCATTTTGACTGCTTACAAAGTCCCCTATAGAAACCATTTTGTGCCGTATAAAATCGTGAGCAACTAAGCTATGTAATAAAATATTTTTTTGGCCACCATATTTAACCATAACGTTACCGGTCGAATCAAAAAACCAAGCTGGATTCATACTTTCAATTATCGCCCACATTTTTACCTAACAAAATTTAGAAATTAAATAAATCTTTGTGGGCAAAAATTTTTACTTGAATTTCAGAAAACATCACAAAACCTATCGGATTTTATTCAATATCGTGAATAAAACCTTGGGTCCCTTTTTTATAGTTACGAAAAAAGTAGTCAAAAAACAATTTAGTTGCATCAGAATCAATCCTCATTTCGTTACTTAATTGAAATTGATGTTTGAAAAGGCTTTTTAATTTTCTTGCATTCTCATATGATATATTGGCCGTATCTTGTTCATCTAAAAAAATGAATTGTTTTGTTAAAGAAGATTTAAATTTGAAGAAAATTACTGAAAAAAGCTCTCTCAGATAAGAAGTTTTGAGCTCCTTTTGCCGTAATTTCGCTTTGTATTAAACTTCGTTTCTCCCCTTTTAACTGCAATTTAGGAATCGTAACATTTTCTGAGCAGTTTTTTCCATTCCAATCAAAACAAAAGGTAATTCCACAATTTGCTACAGGTTTTGTTTTAATAAATCCATCAATTTCGTTTTTACAAGTGAAACATTTAATTCTTCCACGCCAATAAAAATGACTAGGGAGTAAGATTTTTGATGTGGTAAAAGAATTATTGGTATTTAATTTAAAGCTACATTTAATTCCAACATTCTTGAGTTTCTTTGAAATCATTTGATTTGCTGAAGCCAAAAATCACGGTCGTGTTGATTTTGAAATACACTGCTGCATATTACGCCACTCGACATTATTGAAATAAATTTGAATTTTATTGTCGGTTATCAAACCTGAGGCGTTTTGATGAGAGAAGGCTTTTGATAATACTTTCGTTCTGAAATGACCATCGTTTCTTTTCCATTTTGTATAAATATTCACAGGAGCTGTTTCACTAGTAGAACCATAAATATCTGCAATTTTTTTAAAATGGCTTTCTCCTCGAAATCCTCCCTCAAGATCAGTTAGATTATGACCCATCATATAATCTGCTGTTACAAGTACTAATTTCTCAGAATCATCGAAATTAACTGATTTTGGCATTTTTTAATATATTCGTCTCTAAGTGGGAACTATAATTAAATAGAAGTAAAATAAAATTATAAAAGAAGCTTATTTATGAGCTTTTTGAAATAAATGTTCTCCATGAATAGGAAATTAGCTTAAAAGTGAACATTTTTATTAAAAAAACAAATATGGTCAAATATATTATAAAAAATTTAAAGCTTTTTGAATAATTTATTTCAATAGGTTGGGTATAAACAAAATTTTTATTAAATCACTTTATTAAAATTTAATATTAGTTTAAACAAATGCTTAATTTTAAAAAATTTATGTTAGAATTTTCGAAATCTGCTAGATAGTTTTCGACTATATTCTCCACAGAAATGCTTTCGCAATTATGAGCAGACACTGCAATATTCGCCATTACATCACAAATATCGTTTATATCTTCTTAAAATTTCTTTTTTTTTTATTTCATCCAATTGTTGATTGGAAAAAATAAATGTTTGAATTATTGAGTTGCCTTGTTCAGAAAAGATAATTTCCTCAGTGTCAGCTTCATAATGAAAGGCTGCTTTCAGTAAATTTCCAATATCGATTGGCGATGGAAATGCGTCAAAATGAATTTAATTTCATTTTCGTCAAACTGTCCTTGATAGTTATATTTCCTGATATTCGACGAAATTGGATGCGTATGCCATGAAATTAGTTCATCGGATATAGGAAAAATTTGAATTGATTGCAGGAACAGTGTTTCTGGACTTCCGTTCTGAATATTGGTAATATTTCCGGTATCTTTTTCGAAAACACCACCCATTTCATAGGAAAAATGCATTGTTTGTGGATCATTAATTATATTAGATATATGGATGGACATTTTTGGTTTAAATTTCTAATTTTCTAAAAATAAAATAGAATAATTAAAAATTGAATATATTGAATTCAAAAACAACAAAATTTATTTTAATTTTCCTGGATTTAAAAAAAAATGATTTATTATTTTATTAAATAAAAACCTAAATGACTCTTTATCCAACAAAAAGTAAATCAAAAAATTTTAAAAATCGAAGAATTTCAAATTTATTTTAACTCAATTAATAAATTTCAATTTTTATATCAATAATTTTACAATTTTTATCTGATAGTTCACATATTAATAATCGAAATTCACTGAAAATCAAAATAAAGAAGCTTCAAAATTAGTCCGAAAGATTCAAAACATTATTTTTTCATTACGATTTGAATAATTTTCTAAAAGTATTTAATTTAGATGCGTAAAATTAATTTAAAAAACAAACTTAATTTTTTCAGAATTTAAAAAAAGTGATTTATTATTTTATTAAATAAATGCCTAAACGAATCTTTATCCAACAAAAAATAAATCAAAAAATTTTAAAAATCGAAGAATTTCAAATTTATTTTACTCAATTAATAAATATCAATTTTTATATTTATAATTTTACAATTTTAATTCTATAATTCACAAAGGAAAAAACTAAATTCACTGAAAATCAAAATAAAGAAGCTTCAAAATTAGTCCAACAAAACTAAATTCACTGAAAATCAAAATAAAGAAGCTTCAAAATTAGTCCAACAACAATTTGATCCCTTAACATAAATAAAAAATGAAATAATTGAGTCGTTTCATTTGTTAAACCGAATTAATAAAGAAAAAAAGTCAATAAATTAGAATGTTTTATTTCTTTTAAATTTTAAATCAATATTTTTAAATAAATGTTTGAAATTCGATTAAATAAATTATTTCCTTTTCTTTTTTTTTGTTTTCGGTCCTTGATTATCTAGCGTGAAAATATCATTAGCAAGTTTATTTTCATCTTCATTCAAATTTTCTGTTAAAAAAAATCACACTCGGCATCGTCTTTGTTTGGATGTACTGAGTGTTCGATACGATCTGGAATCTTTTCACCTTTTGATTTAAAATAATCATTGATCATTGAGGGTGCGAAAATACGACTTAAAGTCTCCCATGACCTTAAAAAAGATTTAAATATTATGTACTAAATAAAGCGTGTTTTACTCTTCATGTTCCTCATCTTTTAAATTCCGCCATGCAAGCAAAAGCTCCATTTTTTTTGTTTCATCATTTATCTGATGATTTAGAATTTGATCAAACTTTAAATTTAAAAAAAGAAAAATTGAATTTAAAATAAGGAATTTTAAAAAATTATCTAAAATTACATAATATTCTATATTATGTATATCGTATTTGGACTTATCATTAAACTCTTCCTCCAAATGTTTAATTGCTTCAAAAGTTTCAATAGGAAAATATGCTTCGATAGTTTTGCCGTCTGTTTGACTGTATTTTCGGTCTGTTCGACCAGATTTGCCGTCTTGTTGACTGGATTTTCGGTCTGTTCTACCAGATTTGCCGTCTGGTTGACTGGAATTTCAGTCTGTTCGACCAGATTTGCCGTCTGGTTGACTAGATTTTCGGTCTGTTTGACCAGATTTTCCTTCTGGTTGACTAGATTTTCTGCCTGTTTGACCAGATTTTCGGTCTGTTCGACCAGATTTTCTGTCTGTTCGACCAGATTTTCGGTCTGTTCGACCAGATTTTCAGTCTGTTCGACCAGATTTTCGGTCTGTTCGACCAGATTTTCAGTCTGTTCGACCAGATTTTCGGTCTGTTCGACCAGATTTTCAGTCTGTTCGACCAGATTTTCGGTCTGTTCGACCAGATTTTCAGTCTGTTCGACCAGATTTTCGGTCTGTTCGACCAGATTTTCAGTCTGTTCGACCAGATTTTCGGTCTGTTCGACCAGATTTTCAGTCTGTTCGACCAGATTTTCGGTCTGTTCGACCAGATTTGCCGTCAGTTTGACCAGATTTGAGGTCAGTTTGACCATATTTGCCGTCTGTTTGACCAGATTTTCCCTCTGGTTGACTAGATTTTCCGTCTGGTTGACTAGATTTTCCGTCTGGTTGACTAGATTTTCCGTCTGGTTGACTAGATTTTCCGTCTGGTTGACTAGATTTTCGGCTGGTTGGCCAGATTTACCGACTTGTAACTGCTGTGGTTTTTTCTATGAGAGCGTCCCAAATAACTCATTTGAAAGCTTTGTAATGGTAATGGTTGAACTAGTTTTGTCTGGTTGACCAATTCTCGCATTATTTGTCAAATCGGATAAATTGTCATGTTGACCAGGTCTCTTGACTTTTGCATCATTTTTTACGACTTGTGTTCGAGAATTTTGATGTTTGATTGCGCTTGTATCATTTTTTCTCTCCATTTGCTCTTTCTTTTGCTCCAGCATAGTATCAAAATAGTCAAAGACAAGATTCTTATAAAAAGTTTCAATTTTTGTTTCATCTTTTTCGATTTCGAATTGTTCAAATATGACGTTATCTGCAAAAGCTTCCTCGTCAGATTTTAAATTTGGAACAAGTTGTGATTCTTAATATTAGTATTGAAATACATTTAATGCCATTCATTTAAAATAAATTATTGTTCTTACCTTTTGATTAAATTTTAAATTCAGCGGCGGAATAAAGCGTATTCTTAATGATTGAATACAAAACTTGGGCTCTCTTCAAACAGCTTTTTGATCGATTGTTATTCAAATCGCTTTTTGACTTCTAAAATTATTCGAAATAAAAATAAATAAAAGATCAAAGACTTAAATCTATATATTTATTTCTTTTTTTTGCGTTAATAGCCTTGGATATTCCATGGCAAAAAAGCTTTATGTTTTTTAATTGTCTCATGATAATTAGATTATCTATGAAAAAATCTTTCTTAATTTTCCTTATTTGGTTGTTCATAAATATGCCTTGGACATTCCATGACATTATTTTGAAATACCTGTTGAGTGTTTGAACGCTTAATTTTTTGTAAAAATTTATAAACCTAGATTCTGATATATTTATTTCTTTTTTTTGCGTTAATAGCCTTGGATATTCCATGGCAAAAAAGCTTTATGTTTTTTAATTGTCTCATGATAATTAGATTATCTATGAAAAAATCCTTCTTAATTATCCTTATTTGGTTATTCATAAATATGCCTTGGACATTCCATGACATTATTTTAAATTACCTGCTGAGTGTTTTCTATGAATTTATTTGCCTAGGATCTGATATATTTTTGGCAGCTTGAAGTTGATGGTCAATTCAAGATATCATTTCAATTTCTCAGCACATTAAAATAATGATATTTTGAATTGATCATCAACTTCAGGATGCGATATTTTTTCCTTTTTTTTGCGTTCGTTGCATTGGATATTTTCCATGGCAAAAAAGCTTTATGTTTTTTAATTTCAAATCGTAATTCATTGTTAGGAAATAAATTTAATTATACATACCTGAGAGTTATTTGAAGAAAAGGATGAATTTGATGATATTGGTTGATAAGCTTCTTTCTCTTTGCTTTCTAGTGAGTTATTATTTTAATAGCGTGAGCTATTAAATAAAACAAAAAAGAACAAAGTTCTGTAATTCTTTTATTTAAACAAAAAACTAAAAAAAAACTAAAACTAAAAACGAACAACCATAATATAAAGAAAGAAATAATATTTGAACATGTCGAGGCGGGGACCGGGGTGAGTGGGGTGTTACATTGCTCCCCCCTCTACATGAGAGACATCTCCCGATGTCGAGGGTGGCACTGTAACTCTTCAGCTAGAGCGTCCGACCTCAACTAAACAAAACAAAAATACAAATAATAACAAAAATAATAACATAAACAAAATAAGAGAAAAAAAAAAGATGATCTTCAAAGAAAAAAATGAAAAATTAATGAAAAAAATTATTTGACGTCGGCAAATGTGCGGTCATCCTCCTCACTGTCTGTTTGTGGAGCCGATTTCTGGGAAGGTGCGGAGGGACCCGCCCTTGGAGTTGGCAATGTAAGGGCGGAGACGGGGCGATACAATCGGGCTCTGCCTAATCCAAGTCTGGATATCAGAGACTCAGTGTCTACTTTCACCACCACTTTCGGATATATGTTTATTGTTGGTGGTTCGGGATGGGGGTTTTGGTGGTGAATGACATTGTCGTTCTGGGCCGAGATGGTGGGTGTTTTCAGCGTAGCTTGACTTGACGTCTTCACTGGTGGCTCCTTAGGTGGCGTACCGTGCTCCCTGGGTCGTAAAACCTCGACCTCTTCCTCGGCCCAGAAGGTGAGGATTCTTCCCTCGATTGGTGTGGCCCGGAGCATGTCGAAAAGCCACTTGTTCTCGTAGATTCGCTTCATGGACACGAAAATCGAGAGTTTCTTCTGGTGCTCGACAGTACGGAACCTTGCGAGTCCCCCGCGCTCGCGACCACCATTGTTAAAATAAACTCCTTGATGGTGTTCTTTTGTTTGTAGTCGTCACGAACTTGGTCGATTCTCACTTCCAGTGGTACAAGAGCAGTGTCCATTTTCCTTTTTGGTTGTTTGATTGTTACGAATTGTACGGTTGTTTGAGGCGTAATTTTCTTAAAAATAATAGAAAATGAAATCTTATTAATTAAAGGAAAATTTTTACAACACTAGTTAAATTTTTTTTTTTTTTTTTTTTTTTTTAAAACACGTTAATAATAAAATAGGATGCAATTAAAATCTTCACTTAAAAATAGAAAAAAAAACACGCTATGAAAAAAATGCAAATAGAAATCAAATAAAATCTTCACTTAAAAATAGAAAAAAAAACACGCTATGAAAAAAATGCAAATAGAAAGCAAATAAAATCTTCACTTAAAAATAGAAAAAAAAAACACGCTATAAAAAAAAAATGCAAATAGAAAGCAAATAAAATCTTCACTTAAAAATAGAAAAAAAAAACACGCTATAAAAAAAAAATGCAAATAGAATGCAAATAAAATCTTCACTTAAAAATAGAAAAAAAAAAACACGCTATAAAAAAAAAATGCAAATAGAATGCAAATAAAATCTTCACTCAAATTTTTACAACACTAGTTTAATTTTTTTTTTTTTTTTTTTTTTAAAACGTTGTTGTCTACGAATTTGTCTCAAAACCGTAGTCGGTCGGGGGGTCGACGCGTTCGGGTGGGGCGTTGCTTGGATGCGCCTGTTGGGTTCCCACATTGATCTATTTGTTTTTGGTGGTATGAAGTTGGTCTAAACTCTAATTCATCGGAGCCAGACTGTACTTGGGACAAGACCTCGTTTTCTGCTAGATCTAGGGAATTAGTGTCAAGCCAAAGCGAAGCGTCCTCTAATATGTGTGGTCTCGAGTTGTTAGCTAAGCACGGTGACCTTGCTTGTGGGGTGTTTGTTCTTCCCTTGGACGATGCTTCATCTAAAATCTCAAAAGCTTGTTCCGCTATAGCCGACTATTTCCGTAATGGGTGAGTGCGGTTTCATCCGACGGATTTGAAGTCTTATCTGTGACAGAGTCGTACAGTTTGCTTTTTGGGGGTGAGTTACACTTTTTTAAGCGGTTCACGTGAACTAACTTTTTTTCCCTTTGGATTCGGGGCGAATTCGGTAGTTGGTGTCCGACATCTTCTCGATCACGGTGTACGGTCCCGTCCACCTTCTACTCAACTTTTTCGACACCCCTTTTTTCTTGGCGTCATTTAACAGCCATACTCTATCTCCAACAGTGTAATCGGCTGGTCTAACGTTCCGGTCTGCATAAAATTTAAATTTATTTATGCGTGACCCTGAGGTTCGTTCTACCAACTCGTAGCATTTGAGGAGGTGTTGCTGAACCTTCTTTGCGTATGAGTCAACACTAAGGTTTAACTCAAGGTTTGGCGTGGGGAACATTAAGTCTACGGGGAGTTTTGGTTTCCTTCCGTGTACTACCTCAAATGGGGTGAGCCCAGTGGTCGCATGGACAGCCGTGTTATAGACGAAAGCGAGTTTTGGTAGATATTGATCCCATTTATTCTGCGTGTCTGCTACGTAGCTGGCCAACATTTGCTCCAAAGTTCGGTTAAAACGCTCCGTTTCTCCGTCGCACTGCGGGTGATAAGCTGACGTTCTTAGACGTTTAATGTCCAAAAGCTCGAACAGTTGGTCCATTAATTCAGCCTGAAAATTGGTTCCTCGGTCCGACAAAGCAGCTTCCGGAACTCCGTGGCGACAAATAAACAAAACTAAACAATTTGCTACTTCTTCGGCGGTAAGTCCTAGTAATGCAAATAACTCAACATATTTCGAGAAATGGCAAATGATCACCAGGATATAAGCGAAACGATTTTCCGTGGCCGGCAGTGGGCCCAAAACATCCCAGGTAATGAGTTGGAATGGTTTAGATGCCTGGATGGGTACAATTGGTTGTCGAGTGTAGGCTTTAGGTGCCTTAATTGAGGCACAGATCTCTCAGCTGAGGATGTAGTTGGCTGTGTCTTTTCTGTAGTTTGGCCAGTAGAATCTGAGTTTAAGTTTTTCAAAAGTCTTGTCAACACCTAAGTGTCCGGAGAAAGGATCATCATGGATTTTCTTTAAAACGGCGTGGCGTTCATCAATTGGGACTAAGTACTGATAATGGATCCCGTAATCTGAGTTTTCGAGGCAGCGGAAGACATTTTTGCCAAAAATTCGGAAACGATGGTAGGACGACCAGTAAACAAATGTTTCCATCGGCTTCCGTTCGCATTTGTCGGGCCGGTGTCCGTCTCTCAGCCATTTGTAGAGATTTTCGATATGCGGGTCCTTGAATTGGGTCTCATTGGCCTCTATCTCTTGCAGGGTGACATTGTTTACTACATTGCCCGGGTCAAGTTCGTCCTCATCTTCCTTGCTTTCAACTTCCTCGTCATCTCCGTTGCATAACCATCGTGATAAGGCGTCAGCATTGCAATTTAAATGACCCTCCCTATATTCTATATCAAACTCGAACATTCGTAATTCACAAAGCCACCTCATGAGCCTGGGTGAAGGACTTTTAAGATTTTTTAGCCAGATGAGAGGTTTATGATCGGTGCAAATAATGAATTTTCGCCCGATTAGAAATTGTTTAAAGTGTAATACTGCGAGGACTAGAGCTAGGAGTTCTTTTTCGGAAGTCGAGTAGTTTCTCTGCGCCCTCGAAAAACGTTTGCTCCAATACGCCACCGGTCGCCATGAACCCCTATATTTTTGAGCCAACACTGCGCCTGCACTGTACTGGCTAGCATCGGTCTCAAGGCGAAATTCTTCTTTAAAATTGGGTAGGATAAGGACTCCAGTCTCGGTCGTGGTAAGATAGGTACGCAGTTTATCAAAACTCACTTGACAGTCTTCGTCCCATACAAACTTCTTCCCCTTCTCGGTTGCTTTGTGTAATGGTCCGGCTATAGCAGCATAGCTTTTCACAAAACGTCTGTAGTGGCTTGCTAAGCCGAGATAACTTTGTAGTTGACGAATTGTTTTTGGCTGTTGATATCTGAAAAGTACCTCGACTTTACTTGGGGCGGGGCTATCACTACGGTAGCTTATAACATTTCCTAAATACTCTATAGACTTCACAAACCATTCACATTTCTTCAATTCTAATTTCAAATACGCTTTTCGGACGCGTTCCAGGACGGTCCGGACACTGATATAGTGCTCTTCTAGCGTCTCTGAGAAGATAATAGTGTCGTCTAGATAGACTAGGTATATCTTGTTCAACAGGCCTTTTAGCGCTTTCTCCATCATCCGCTGGAACGTAGCTGGAGCGTTAGTTAATCCAAATGGCATGACGTTATACTCAAAGAGTCCGAACTCAGTCACGAAAGCCGTTTTCAATTTATCTTGCTCTCGGATCCGGATTTGATGATATCCTGCAGAGAGATCCAACTTAGTAAAGAAACGGGCCTTATTTAGTAAGGCTATCATGTCCTCGATTTTAGGGAGCGGGAAACTGTCCTTAATCGTGGACTCATTGAGTTTCCTGTAGTCGACACAAATATGGATAGAGCCGTTGGCTTTGCGGACTAAAACTATTGGGGAGGCCCATGGAGAGTCGCTCTCTCGAATGAGTGCAGTTTTCAACATTTCATCTATTTGTCCTTTGACCTCATCTCGTAGCGAGAATGGCATCCGTCTGACGGGTTGTTTAATGGGTTGGTCACAGACTAGGCTGATAGAATGTTCACACAAGTCAGTCTGGGTTAGGGTGTCCAACCCCTGGGAAACAATGTCGTCATATTCGTCCCGTAATATTGTTTTGAAAATCTCAATTTGTTCCTCTTCGGTGTTTTTCTTCTCCGTTTGGACTTCTTCGTCGGATTCGGGTGGCCTCGTTGTTGAAACGGCGTTAATCAGTGGTTGATATTGTTTTGGAAGGTCAGCAAAGCTATCTGTGGTGATAGTAGTTACCTGGGGATTTGCTGGTAGACTGCCACCAAACGCCTCTCGAATCAAGTTCAGATATGTCTTTACCGTACTTATTTTGAACGCCACGTCTAAGCCAAGGAGACAGTCATGTTTTAACTGCTTAACAATTATTACTTCAACCTGACCGCAAAAATTCTGGAGTTGTAGTTGACACTTGCTGGCGCCGACAATCAGTAGTGGACCCCCGTTACAAGTCTCCATTTTTCCATAAATCGGCCTCACCTTAATGTCGTTCCGGCTGACTTGTTTCCACACCCTCTCCGAAACGATTGTTTTAACCGTCTCGGTATCGAATAAAAATCTCACTCTACGTCCGTTGATGTTACAATCTCCCTGTATACTTTCCTCACATATAACACTGTTTATGACCACATTGGAAACCGTAGGCGGGTGTTGATCATTCGGGTATCCATTTGGATGTTTCCCTTGTCGGCAGTGATTTATCTTGGACAGACGCGCCTGGCATTCCGCGATGAAATGTCCCGGCTTTTTACAATAATGGCATGTAATGTTTGGTTGTACAATATTCGTGTCCTTGTAGTCGGAAACGTCCCTGTAAGGATGCCCTGGGAAAGGCGGGGTGCTTGTCGGAGGTGGGAGGTTTGTCCTCCACGAGTTTAAGTGGGCCATCAACTTCATGGTAGAGTTAAGGGCTTCTAAACTGGTATTTTTAACAAAGATCTCGAACCTTTTCCACCATGTGTTCAGGTCCATCGAGCGCGAGTACCGACTGGGGCGAAAACAAGAGTCCTTGAATAGCCACTGCTCTTGTAAAACGCTGGGAGTACTCGTCGTATAGTTGTCTAGGAGCGCATCTCCTGTGATCCAACGAGGTCTCGTTTCAGTCGGATTGATGTTTGTTTCGGAAATCCGTTGTGCGTTGGTTGTAGTCTTATTCGGTTCCCGATCAACTGAAAATGGGTCAAAACAATGGTTCTTTATAGACGGATTTTCTTCTCCGAGAAGGGTAAACTCGACTTTAGGGGTTTGTTCGGTTTGTGAGTTCTTCCCGGGTTGGATGACAGTATTGTCCTGTATACCTGTGTTCAGATGAGAAACGTTGGTGAAGCCTTCATTGTAATTAAAGGATTCGAACAGTCCAGCTGGGCGTCGGGGCGTTTCAGGCCACTTGCTGTCTACCTGAAATGGACGAGAACCGTTAAATTCAAAATGATATGATCCAAGGGTTGTCTGTACGCCTTCCGGTTCTAATTTCATCTCAACTCGTCTCGCCACGTCTTGGTCTCGTGGTTTGTAATCTGAGTTTTCCTTTTCTACCTGACACCATTTTGATTTTTGCGTTGTTGTAGTCCGTGGCGTAAGCGCCCGCTCAAGATTTTCCTTCGCATCTTCTTCTTCTCGCTTGATATTAATTAATGATCTATTGACTTGTGTCAATTCAAACTCCTTGGAGTCGTGACGACGACGTTCAATAGGTTTACCGATTGACACGTTCTGTAACCACATCATTCCAAACGTGACAGATATTACTGTAGCTACCACCACCACAACACCTAAAACTCCGTTGAACAAAAAAACAAAATATAGAAAAACTGCCAATCCTAGGCTTGCAGTACATAACTGGACATTTAGCGACATATACCAATCCCTCCTGTCCATGATTAAATAGGATAAAAAAATCCTCGTGGAAAAACTTCTTTACCGTTGCCACCAATTTAATAGCGTGAGCTATTAAATAAAACAAAAAAGAACAAAGTTCTGTAATTCTTTTATTTGAACAAAAAACTAAAAAAAAACTAAAACTAAAAACGAACAACCATAATATAAAGAAAGAAATAATATTTAAACATGTCGAGGCGGGGACCGGGATGAGTGGGGTGTTACATTATGTTCATAAAATTTTTTGAAAAAACATAATCCTGTTAGCTTTATTTTTGGAGGATTCAGCTAATAATTTTATTTATTTTAATATATTTTTACATATTCTATTTTTTTTACATTTTTGTTGACATTTCTGCACTCAATGAATTCTTTCTCAACTTTTTGATTATATTCTTCTTTTGAATTGTATAAAAGGAATTTTCTTGTTTGTGAATCAAAATAAACATCTTGAATCAAATAACCAATTGATTCAACAGGCATTGTGGAATTTCATACAAAACTTCCTATACAAAAATAAAAAAAATTTATAACTTTTGTTTTAAGTGTCAAAAACTTGTTCTGTAAATGAAACAAAGTGAAACAACTGTTGTTTCACCTTCTGCGGAAGTCTGCAAAATCTGTGCAAATTAATTCAGTTTTATTTTTAAGGCTTTTAAATTGGGTGCAATTTTGCAGAATTCGCACAGATTTTGCAGACTTTCGCAGAAGGTGAAACAACAGTTGTTTCACTTTGTTTCATTTACAGAACAGGTTTTTGACACTTAAAACAAAAGTTATATAATTTTTTTATTTTTGTATTGGAAGTTTTGTATGAAATTTCACAATGTCGATTCAACATCAAAAAACTCAAGATCGTTTTCTTAAAATATAATTTTAAATAAAATATTTAGTTTGTTTTGTTTATAATACCTTTTAAATAATTTAAAAAATCATTTTTCTCAAAATTTTTATGTTCAAATTTAGAATCAGCATTTTTTAAAGCTAGATAGCCCTTAAAAAAAAATGCTCTCTCTTGATTTTTTCTTCTTCTATTATTTTGTTTATTATTCATTATTCTTCGTTATATAATCTATATAAAACATTAATTGAAATATTTAACAAAGATTTGGTAAATATTAGAAATTGTTTTTTGGTTATATTATTTAAGGCTTTATATTTATCCCTATTCACTTATGATTTGGCACAGAGGTAACTAAATTTAGTTGATCATCTTAATAAAAATTAGTTACAATTCTAAACTGCTTTTTTTTAAAAGGTGGCTCCCTAATCAGCTTGTTATACTCCAAATTTTGTTCATATAAGTCCTGTCTACTGTCTATTCTCAATAATTAACAGCATGTCTCAAATCTTGGCCAAAGTCTTGACTTAAGGCGAGCACTTCTTGATCACGGAGCCAGTTGGCAAGCACCACGACCTCTCTTTCAAACTGGAAAACAGTCAACATGGCGTTAGGGTTACTCCTGTTACGTAAGTACTTGGTCAGTAGCACAAGCGGTAATTTTTGCTCTTCCATTTAGGATCTGGTTCATTTGATATTGACCATCTGAGAGGACAATTTCACCTGTCAAATAAAGTTCTTCACCTTCATCATCATCGTTGTTTATTATTCGAGTTGACCATTTTATTGGACAGATAAAATTTCAAATCAGACACAATCTTTTTTTTTTAATTATTTAAATACATAATATCAATGTATACTATAAAAAAATAGGAACTTACTAGATAAAATGTATTAAATGTCCTATATAAAAAATTATTTACTAGATACAAAATTTAACACCTAGATAAAATTATTAACTTCATAGAAAGAAAAATTAAAATGCAAGATAATTTTATTAATTAACTAGTTATAATAGTTACTCAATATTTTATTTGATTTATTTCTTAATTTATTAAACTCGATCAAAAAAAGGTTATAAATCCATTTCAAATTCTCTTAGCGTTACTTTACTTTACTAATTTAATAATAAAACAATTGAAAAATGAAGTATCCCGACACAGACTCTACGAATACGACTAGTTCAGAGGACAACGAACCTAGCAGTGAAGAAACATACGAAGTGGCTCCACGATTTTTCAGGCATTGTGAATTTTCATACAAAAATTACAATACAAAAAGTAATAAAGGCAATAACTTTTTACTAACTGTTCAAAAGATGTTCTGCAACTGTAACAAAGTGTAACAACTTTTGTTACACCTATTGTGAAAGTCTGCTAAATGTGTGCAAATTTATGCAAAATTTCACGCCATTTAAACGTATTGAAACGAAATGCGCAATTAATTTGCAGAGTTTTTGCAGACTTTCACAATAGGTATAACAAAGGTTGTCTGACCAAGGTGCAAACTCGGAAGCCTGTCAATTGATCTGAAAATGGTGCAAAGATTAGTTGGATTTATTTATGAGTTTGACTCAATGGACTATGCATGCTCTATTAGATTTGTTGATCTATTTTTTGCTTTTTTTTGTTCATGCGCCTAGTATTAGTCAAGTTTGGATTTAAATTGGATCCCTTGAGAAATTGAGTTTCGTGTGCGATCATCGCTTAAGCCTAAACAACTGCCGAATTTGGTCTTTAAAAAAGACAGATTCGATTGACTGCCAGTCAGTTTATTTGTTGAACCTAAACATTAGTTGTTTTTTTTTAAGTGTTTTTTTTTTTAAATAAAATCATAGTCTAATTTAACACTCAATTAGCAATTGAAATTTTTTTTCGATTATTTTTCTGAATTTTTTAATGGTTGTTTATAGCATTTAATTTTTTTTTAATTGTATTTTTAGCTAAAAAAGTCTAATACCAAAATTTATCTAAGATTAGAGAATAGTGATTCCACAAAAGCAGTAGGAAAAGAAATTTTTTTTTTTAATAAAAAAAAAATATCTGACTTAATTGAATTTAAAAAAATTTATTTTTTTTTTGAGTTGTATTCAGAATTAAAAATATCTTCTTTTAGCCATTGTAAGTTGAGCACATTTTCTATATTTGCAGTGGAATTTGCAGTTTATCGCTCAACTAATTTAATTTAATTTTCTTAATAGCATGTTCATATTTGTTTTTTATTTATTTTTTATTGCAATAATATTTTGGCCATTTTTAGCTTTTTATACTCGTTTTATTTTATTATATTTTAATTCATTTTGATGACTTTATTTTGAAATAGCAGTATTTATTTAAAAAAGTGGTATCTAAAAATCTTTTTCCCTAATTTGAACAAAAATTGATAACTTTAAGAATATATCTATTTTGATTGAATTATAATTGTTTTTTTTTATTATGTCAAGTTAATTTAGCATTTTTTATACTAAATAAGCCTAATTAAGCTCAATTATTTTCTAATTTGTTTAAAATAGCATGTCAAAATAGCCTTACACAATAAATTAAATTCAACTAAAATAATTTTAAAAAAAGAGAAATTTTTAGGAAAATCTGAAAAAATAATTAAAAATATTTTCGAATTATTTTTATTTATATTAAGTAGAAAAAAAAATATATAAATTTTTTTAAAATATTTTTTTGTTTAAGTGTACAGTCTTATGCTTTAATAGTACAGTATGTTGCAAAAGTTTAGAAATTGATTATTTTATTTATCTTAAATTGTTTATTTGTTGTATTTTGCGAAAAATTGAGTGCAAAAGAAAAATAAAAGCACTAATTTGTAGATTTTTTTTTCTCTACAATTTGATATATGACTATCGGCATAAAAATATAATTAAATTTTAAATATGTATAATGAAAAAACTTCCTCTAAAAAATAAAAAAAAAAGTCGGTGCAAAAGTTTAGAAATTCGGGTAATCCAAAGATTTTAGCAACTATTGCTATTTTTATTATTTTTATTTTTATTTTTTATGCTTATTTTTTTTTGGAGAAATCTCATAATAGTATATTTGCTTATCTTAACCCCTTGAGTCTTAGATTTAAAATCAGTGGCAAGTTTTTGATAGATAGATGTAGGATCGTTTCTAATCTCTCTAAAGATGTTATTTTCATCCCTTAAAGTTTGCTTCCGAGGTCTACCAGAACGGCTTCGATCAGAGACAGAACCAGTCTCTTCATATCGTTTATTAGCTGAAGAGACACATTTTGGAGATACACTTAACAACTTGGCTATTTCGTTTTGCTTTTTATCTCAAATTTTTAGCAGAAACACAAACTACCATTTTTGGGGGCTAGACACATTTTTTTCACCAATTTTTTGCCAAATTAAAGATTTTTTGGTAATGTTATTTAGAGACCAAGTGAGGAGTTGGAGAGTTTCTAAATTAAACAGTTAAAGAGCAAAATTTACTCAAAATTAAAAGTTATTTAAGAATTAATCTTAAAGGTGTGAAAAAAGGTAACAATGGTTGCTAAAACCTTTGGATTAACCGAATTTCTAAACTTTTGCATTTACTTTTCTTTTTTATTCTTTAGAGGAAGTTTTTTCATTATAAATATTTAAAAGTTAATTATATTTTTATGCCTAGTGTCATATATCAAATTGTAGAGAAAAAAAAATCTACGAATTAGTGCTTTTTTTTTTCTTTTGCACTCATTTTTTCGTAAAATTCAGCAAATAAACAATTCCAGATAAATAAAAAAATCAATTTCTAAACTTTTGCAACATACTGTATAACATATTAAATAATAAATCAAGATTTATTTATTTAATTTATGTCAAAAATAAACATTTGATACTATTGGTATCTTAAGTAGATATAAAATTTAATAATTAAACCAATTATGTTATTTTAAATGTTTTCTTTGAAATTTAAATTTTTTTTAAAATTAATTTTGTGTTTTTATTTTTTTATCCTAAATTCTGATCATTCTATAATTTTAGTCATATTACAATATTTTTTTCATATAAAACTCAAAAAGAAAAAGTTTGAAAAGATTCTTTTTGATCACTTTGAAAATTAAATAAAGAGAGAGTAATAATTTTTTTTTATAAAACCCCTTTTATGTAATTTTGGAGCACTTAAAAATTTACCTGTTACCATTTTTTATTTAAATATAACATTTAAATATTTAAAATTGTCTCGAATATTCCTTATTTTAATTAATACCAAGTCGGACTTTTGTAATTGATACCAAGTCGGATTATTTTCTTTTTGAAACTGAGCAAATTTTTTACAATTAAAAATTCTAGATATATTTTTGAAAATCAAGATTTGAGATTAAAATTTGCATAAAGCAGATATAATCTTTTAAAAAAAAATTTATTCAATTATCTTTGAGTGTTAAATTATCTTTTGAATTTTTAATGAAATCTAAATAAAAAAAAAATCAAATACCTTGTTTCTTTTTTCAAGTTTTGGATGAAACCGAGCCAATGATAACTTCATATGGTAGATTTGATCCAGAGCTGTACTCCTTTTCTTTTTCGTACTCTTCAATCTCTTCATCCACATCACCAACACCAATCACTAGGTTGTCCTTTACTTGAATTAACTTTGATATATCCTAATTTGTTTAATTTTTCACATTTACACCATTAATTTCAACAAAACGCTGGTCTTTTTTAAGACCTGCATTGAACGCAGGTGAACCGGCCTCAATGGAACTAATGACCCCACTTGGAGTCAAACTGATACCCAGTCCTTTGTAACTAGGGATTCTTTTAGCCTCATCGTAGCGAACATAGTTCGGAACTCTTAAATTAATGTTGACATCAGCATGTTAAGACTTTGGTGATTCGGCAGTCACCTCCTCCTCTTTTTTATGCGAGTTAACTATTCTGTAATATTCATTGATGTCAGACACCACTAGCAAATCAACTTGGTCTTTTTTGGTCTTGATTTTTTCGATAACTTTTTCGTGATCCAACATGTGTATTGGCACGCCATTTACTTCCAAAATGTTATCGTTGTTTCTTAGACCAGCTCTGTTGGCAGGAAGATTCGGCTGAACATTACTAGCCACATATCTCATTTCAGGCTTGATAGTCTTGCAGTCAAAGCCAAATTGTTTATCACCATAGGTTCTCTCTAGTCTAATCAATCTAACCTTAGTGGGTTCAGCCTGGTTAACGGCGATCGTCTCCACAATCGGTTTCCATTGCTTCTATTGTTTCAGTACTAACTCTAACTATTTCGCTGATGATATATGTTCATTTTGTCGATCCATAAAGCGTCCACAAGGCCGTCACAGACCACCCATTGATGATGATCAGTGGTGTCCTTGACAAATCGTCTCACTGTCAACGCCATCAAACCGTCTTTCCATTCCATAGTCAATAAATTGTACTCGCCGTACAGCTCGCCCATGCTGATACTCTTCGGGTTAAGGACGTGTCGGCTAGCGTTTGTAGACGGTGGTTTTGCCGCCGGCTGCCGGACCAACCAACATAACGCTATGTCTAACAAGCATTGTTTCATAAAATTGAATTACTTTTTTGACTCGGGCCGGCTCTGGCTGCAGACCGTGTTGCACTTAGAATATGGTGCTCAAAAACTCGCCGTAGTCGTATTCAGGCAGCACTACGCCCGGAAAGTCTTTTATAATTGCTTAGAATAAAAATGCATCATCGGTCAAAAATTTCGGTAAATTTGAATCGCGTAGAGTGCGTATCAACACCAAATCTTCGTTTATGAACGGATTTTCACGCTTTAACTTGCCCGCTATCACCAGCACAGATTTTACAGCTATCATGCCTAAATCGTAATGGTCCTGTTGGCTCATCTGTTCCGAGCACAGCTTGTACATTTGTACCATTTTTTAAGCGAGGATTTTCGAGTTTTCGAATCCCTCGGAGTAGAGAATGACCTCGGCGATGAGTTTGTAGTCGGCCACAGTCATAGATATGGGCCTGAAGAGGGCTTTTAGATTGTCGGGTAGTTCGGTACGACCGGCATAACCCGGGTTCATGGTTATAAAGGCGGCACACGACATCACTAGCTTTATTTCGCGGCCCTCGAATATGAAGCCGGATAGTTTGGCGGACTTGGCGTTCTTGATGGTGATGAGCTGTTGACGGATAGGACTTCGATGTCGATGCGGGTGGACTCGTCGAAGCAGCATCAGGCGCCCGATTGGACCAGACCGCTGAAAAAGCGGCCCATCACTATGAAGTCGAGGCAGTCCGAGCAGTTGAAGACCACGCATTGTTTTGCCAAGGACTTGGCCAGGTCTTTGGTGGTCTCGGTTTTGCCGGTGACGGCGGCTCCGGCCGGAGCGCCGCCCAGGTCCAAGTGGAGAGCGCCCATTAGACAGAGGTAGCATCGGTCGGTGAGCGGGGTGATGACTAGGCCAGTGCCGGCGACCAAGTACTCGTAGACGTATATGTAGAGAGAGTTTGACATGCGTACTACTGAGTTGTCGATTTCGGTGACCCATTAGTAGAGGAGTTGTTAGAGCCACTCGAAGTTGGACCAGTTCGGTGACTATGTATCTGGCGTGCACGTCTATGGTGATCAGCGAGACTAGGGACATGCAAAGAAATTCGGGAAGTTAATGGCGAACAAGTTGGGCAAGTTTGTTCAGGTCAGCGAAGGACTTTTTTTCGAATTGTTCCAAGGCGGGCATGTCAGAGGACTTGAGGATTTTGGTGAGGTCGCGACATCACATTGTCTGAGATACGGTCAATACTATTTGAGATGGCCATCGGCTCAGCCATTCTTCGCGCACTGAACTCTCAAAGTTACCAAGCGATTGCTTCATTATGCGCTTTAGATTGGAAAACATTGCTTCGTCCACTTTGCCCAGCCATTCTTCCACGTTTCCTTTTTAAAATTTTTTTTAATTTTATTTTACTTTGTTTTCAATCTGGTTGTAACGGGGACCCTCAGTAAAACACTGTAAAAAATTGTAATTATACTATTATTTACGTAAAACAAGAATTGTAAAAAATGGTAAATTAACTAAATTTTACGTAAATAGAAGTAAAATAACCAATTTTTACGTAAAAAATGGGAAAAAATTAAATTAAAAAAAAATTCAGAAGTCAAATCGTATTTTTAACAGAATTTTTAACTCCAGCTCAATTGACTACTCAAATTTATTCTTTCTTATAAAGTTTAAAATTTTAATTTAATCAGCCACGTCCTTCTAAATCTTACTTAAAATTGTTTTAAAGTCATCATATAAAATGTTTTAAAAATTAAAATTGAAAATCTTTAAAAATAATGTTATTCAATGAAAATTTCAACTATTTTTATTTTGATTTTTTTGATTGAAAAAACGAAAAATAATATTAATTAAGGTATTTATTGAAAATATTTTTGCATTGAACAGAAAAATAAATAAAAAAAAATATAAAAATATAATGAAAAGTTACTTACTGTAATGAAGTTTGAGTTTAGCAGTCATTTTCAAATCGCCTAAAACTTCTTGCACACATCATCATCACAGATTGTCATCCATCTAACATATGCATCCAGATCACCGATGCCATAGCCTGAACACATTTTCGATCAGCGAAATGGCATACGGATACATTTGTCTGGCCGTGTGGGCCTTGTTCACAATGGACAATGGTATTCTGGACACCAGCCACTTCATGTTGCGCGCCTCTTTGGTCAAAATGATAATGTCTGGCGAAAAATTGACTTTGAGCTTGCCTTTGGAAGCGCGCATATCTTCAACGGAAAAAATGCGCCCCGAATTCTGCAGATTTTTCTGGCCCACTTTTTTCGACCAGTCTTCGAATATCTCCTTGGTGTTGAGCTTCATGCGAAAACTGTCTCCGTCAGCTTCGAGCTTTTGGCCGTCCACATGGGTTTGCCATCCTTTGCCAAGCAAAGCTTCGACACGGCCCATGTACATGTTGAGCTGTGGCTCGATCTGCTTGGCCCAAATGATGCTGCCAGCCACAGTGGGACTGTCGCGCACTTTGCTCATTTTGTAGCTCCTGCTCTTAATGAACTGGGCTGTGAACTTTTCCTGCAGGGCCTCAATGTCGTCTTTGACCCGCTGGATCAGCTGAGTCTGGTACTCGCGGATGACGCCGCGGATGTGCGGACGAACAAACAGAGCATTGAAGCGCGAAGATATTCTGAACATTTTTTGGCATTTTTGGCTGTGCCAAGTTGATCGCGAAGTCTGGCGGTCATGCAGACCTCCACTCTTTCGATGCGCTCATCATAGCGTCGCATGGTCAACTCCCACAGCTCCTGGCCCTCTTCCGAAATGTCCAAAGCGTCAACTTCCTTTATTTTTTCATAAGCCAGACGAACTTCTTCGATGACATTGGCGTAAGCCACGCTCTGACCGGCGTAAGCTGCTGTTCTCTGCGATTGCCTTTGGCTGTGCTCATCGGCATCGCCTGAATTCACTGTTTTTTTTTTCCAGTTGAGTTGCAAATTGATCACCACCATAGAAATTCTGTTTCGAACCGGATGGAAAGTCGCCATCACCGCCAGAGCTTAGCTTTGAGTCAGCTGCCGGATTGGAGTCCATGTGACCTCGCTTGATCTAGCTCTTAAAATAGGGTGCCAATGTGTTGCTGGCGTAGGAATCAAAGGTGTCGTATGGTGACGAATTCAAAAAAGAAATGACTCTGACATGGTTATGAAATTTTTTTTCGCATTCAACAACTGCGCCCCGCTTTATTTTTTAAAAATTAAAAAAAGAATATTTTAAATGCATGCAACTTTTGATAAAATAGAAATTTGAAAAATTGCATAAATAATTTCCAATTAAATTAGATTTTTAAGTCAAAAAATATTGCAACTCAAAATATTGTTTTTTGATTTGATCCTAATTATTAGTTGCAAACTTTTATAAAAAATTTTTTATTGCGTTTTGTGAAACATGTTTTGTTTCACGTTGTTTCACTTTCAAATTTTATTTAGCTTAATTATATCAAATTTTAAAAGTGAAAAAGAGTTTTATTTTTGGAAATTTTGGAAGGTTTGTATGAAATTTCACATTGCCTCAGAAAAGTCGGTCATTGAACATTAACAATGCATCAACATTAACAACATTAAAAAGTAAATTAAAAATAAATTTGTCCAAATTACTTTTAAACATGGACAAATTAAATATAAACTTTACATTTAATGGAGATGTACAAATAATATTAAAAAACAATTCTGGTGATACTATTTCGTTTATTTTGCCATTGTTTGATTTAAAAAAACTTGTTGAGCCAGCAACTTTTAATTCAAATTTTTTTCAAGCATTTCAAACAACATTTCCAAGTGAGGTTATTTCTAAAAAATTGTTTTCATTAGACATTGAAATAATAAACGATTTGCCATTTAGAAATGACAATTTAAATTCAACATTAACAATGTCCGAAGAACGAATTTTTCGATTTTTAATTTGTATTTTTTTTGGATTTTTTTATCAAATTAAATTGCCAGGTATTTGTGATTGTTATCCAACTAATGTGTCTGAATTAAATGCATTAAACGCTGGTCTTGGATTAAATTGTGTTAGTTTAGCTTGTCGACAACAAATATTAAAAAATTCAATGTTATTTGATTGTCCATTTACAAATGTACAATTAGCTTTTGTTAGCATTAATGCATTTGCAGGTAATAATATTACGTTTAAAAAATTAAATCTTAATCAAACAATAAATTGTATTCAAAAATCGTCTGAATAACAAAAACGAAATTACTAATTTAAACACAATCGCCACTAGTTGCATTCTAAAAATAATCCAATTTTAAACAACATTTAAAACAACATTTAAAACACACAAACACACTTACTTTTTTATTTTGAATTTTGTAGACACACTTACATTTTCGGTCTCTTTTAAAAGATATATACGACAACCTTTTACATAGCTATCTATATAAACCTTCCAATCAAGTGTTGAAAAATCAAATGGAAATTTTTGTTTATCAATTTGATTTTTGTCAATTTTTTTTAACAAGTCAATATAATTTGTTTTTTGAAAAGTCCATTCTCTAATTGTAAGATACTCCAATAATGTTATATTTTTATATATTTTCGAATATATTTTGGACAATTTACGTTTTTTTACAAATAAATCCTAAAAAAAACAAAAACATTTTTTCTTCAATACATGAACGAAAAAAATGTTCAAAACGTGACAAGGTAAATTTTGGATTGGGCAACATAACAACATTGTTAAACGGTTTTTTAACAAATAGTTAACAATTAATTTTTTCAATTTGTCCCCATGTCAATTGATTAATAGAACCACTTTTACAATTGAAAACTAACTGTTCACCATAAACAGGTAAACAAATCATCATGTTGATAATAAAATCAACGGGAACAATGTCTGCAACACACTTTTTATTTTCATACATTGTTCTCAATAATCCTGTACCACAAGCTGGAAAAAAACCAGTTGGACCATTGAAATTGTCTATCCAACCAGGAAATGGTTCGTAGGCTGCACAACCAAAAATAGATGGACGAAAAATAAAACACTTGCATTGTTTGTTTGTTTGTGCAAACATTTGTACCAATTCTTCAGCAAGTGCTTTTGTATAAGTATAAGTGTTTGGTTTTTGTCCAATAATTTGTTTTTCAAACATTTGAATAATTTGTTCATTTGCATTACTAATAAAAAATTCCATCCAATTAAGAGTTGGTAAAGTTGTGTACACTTTTTCTTGAATATTTTTAAAATCCCAATTTGAATAAGCAGTGCTAACATGAAAAACGACATTTATTTGTTCATAAAGTTACTTTAAACAATTAGTGTCAATTTAACAATTGTTTTCTTTAGTCAAATCTCCATGAATAATAGAAACTTTTTGTTCAAAAAATTTACAAACATTAAAAAACACTTGTTGATTTTTTAATTGTTCAATATTTGGATGTGATGTTTTTCTTAGTAAAAGATAAATATGTTTGACATTTGAACAACTTCTCAAAATTTTTTCGACAAGAGCTTTTCCCAAAAATCCACTTCCACCTGTTATTAAAACTGTTTTTCCATTGTAAAAATCACTGGTTGCTAACATTTTTTTTCTTTAAATCTAAAAAAAATATGGATTTTTAAAACTATTTAAGTTTGAGCTTTTTTTGAAATTGTTAATTAGAGAATTTTTTATTGAAAGGCCCCCAAAAAAAAAAGCAAAAATGTCCAAAATTAGCAAACGAGTTTTTTTTAAATGCACCAGATATAGTTGACTTTTTGACAACAAATGCCAATCAACTTAAAAATTTACTACAAAAATCAACAAACAAAACAAAAAAAGAAATAATTGGTACAACACTCAATTCTACAAATGAAGAATACAAATGGTTTTATTTGGATGATTTTTTTAGATTTTATACAACACAACAAACAGTGTAAATGTTTCTGAAGTTTTGACAAAATATTAAGATGAAATTGTGACAAATGAAGAAGATGATGATGAAGAAGAAGAAAATTCTTTGTCATTGGTTGATATTGCGCCCAAAAAACTTTTAAATAGAAATCCCATTGATTTTAAATAAACCATTAATGTAACATGTAAAGACAAATGTAAAATTGCCAATTTTCCAAATCAACAAAAAATTTTGTTACAAAACAGAATGATAATAAAACCCAATGAACAATTGATACCAAACCTTTTTTATTATAATATAATTCAAACACGTTTATAATTGTAAGTGTACATTTATAAACATGAATTTTTTTTTTTTCACGCAAATATCCAGGCAGCTAGATTTGCGGACAATTTTGTCGGCACCTTTTTTAAAAGGTCAAAAGTAGCCATTTATGGGTCCAAGAAAAAGTATGTTTTCAAAAAACGCAACATATAGATAAACTGGCCATTTAAAAAAAAAAAAAAACAATATTTTTTAAAAAATTTTATTAAAAAGAAATATCAATAGCTCCCATTTTTTTGAGGTGTTTAAAATATTTTTCACGTTGTTTTTGATCAATCTTCATAATTTTGGGCAAATCCACCAAAACTTTTTCATCAATGTCCACAGTTTCACCAGTATCTATATCGTTTTGGGCAATAAAAATATTACCAGGAATTTCATATTTTCCAAAGAACTTGTTGGGTTTTTTTGGACACATACTACGAAATAAAGTCAAATTTGGTGCAATACACAAATGTTCTTCCAATGCAAATTTGCGGTCAGTTTTGTTCAAAAATTCAAAGGATCCATCGTTTGAAATGTATAAAACTTTGTGAGACATTTTTAATAAAAAATCCTGTACTGTTTTGGTTATATTTATAGTAAAAATAACAAATATTTGCGCAAGGTATTTTAAAAATGATATAAAAATGTTCTTAGAAATTGTCAACTGGAATGTTTAATTCAAAAATTTAACTTTTACCGTTATGGTACTGAAACATGGATAAAATCTATTATCACGGATGAATTGGTTTTTTCAACTGGAATAATGTTTACTTTTTATCAAAAATTTAAATTTTTCCGTGATGGTATTGAAAGTATTAACAATAAAAACATGGATACTTTCTCTATTATCACGAATGAATTGTTTTTGTCATGTCAACTGGAATAATGTTTATCAGTTTTTTTTATCAAATTTTTTATCAATTTTTTATAAATTTTGTTTCAAATAAAAATTTTCAAATTTTGTGACTTTTTAAAATTGCTTGAAAGTAGAAATGAGCTCAAAAATTGCTCGTGTCAAAACATTTTATAGACAAAATTTTAACCAATTTAATTGGTCTACACTCAAATCTACGCTCATTAAGAAATTCTATTCGCTCAACATAAAATCTACACTCATCAAACTGGTGAGGTGAAGGCCCAAAACTAGACCCACTTGTTACTCAAAGCAAATTTACTAGGCGTCGATTTTTGGATTTTTTTTTTCGACTCAAAAAAAACTGACAAGGGGGGTCTATTTTTACACCATATCAACACCAACTGTGCCTTCAATGTCGAGTCATGATGACAAGGCATAAATAACTAATTAACATAAAAATTGTCCAATCAACGAGTATATGTTGTGTAGCCAAATGTAGCCTTGCGTAGGAGTGAATAAAATAAAAGCTCTATTTTTAAAAAAAATTTATTAATAATTAATTTTTGTAAAAAAAAAACACAACATGCACAAACAAAAAAAAAGGCATTAAATTTTATACCGTCGAGCATTTCAAAACTTGTTTGTTGTAAATTTAAAAGAAAAACCGACCAAAAACATGTTTCAATTATATTTTTTGGCAAAGTTCACAAAAATTTGTATTTTGATCAACACAAAAAGAGCATATTTGCCAGTGAACATTTGTTTTTTTCTTTTTAAAAAAATATTGACCAACGATCAATTGTCTATTTGGAAAGTGACCAACCAAGAGAAAAAGATTTGTCAAATATAAAAAAATATTCAATGTTAGAAACAGCAATTACCATGTCAAAAAATTTTGATTTAATTATCAAACACATGGACGATAGAGATTTTTTTGATTATAACCTTTTTTTTGTCAAATGACAACACAAAAAATAGTCTTTTTTTTGAAAAGTTTTGTTTTTTGGATAAAGCTGAGATTTTGTTAGAAAAATTAAAGGTGAAATGAGGGATAAACAATTACAATATTTACGCAATATTTTAAAAAGTTTTGGGTTTAAATGCACAAGTGTTTCAAGACCAAACCAGAAAAAAAAATGAAAAGGGTTTTAATTTGTGATAGATACAAAAATTTGTACAGTACCACTTGAACATCATAAAATTAACAATTTTTTTCTTGTCGACTTGTCAAGTGTCAACGATGAAAAAATTACAAATGAAATTGTAAACAAATTTGACAATTTGCAAACATTTGACTGGGTTTTATTTGACAAAAATACTCAAAAAATGTACAGACTAACACGTGTGCAAAAAGAGACCAGAGAACAAGTTTTCAATTTTTTGTGTGATAAAAAAATGAGGGTCAACAATAAATGGCAACTTTTAAATGTGCACGAATCGGATATTTTTGAGTTTTTTTTTGACGAATCAAGCGAACCAAAACAAATTCAACAGACAATTGTAAACAATTTTCCCAATGTAACCAATTGTCTTTTGGACACAAATGCCCAAGTGTGTTTTGGAGATGTATTTGTAAATGTAAACTTTTTGGACTTTTTGATCATGATTATGATGCCACCGTGTGAATTTTCAAATATCAAAATTAACAACAAAAGTGTCGTGTCAAAAAATTGTCGTGTTGCCAAAGGATTTGAAGTTGATGAAAGAGGCAAACAAGTTAGAAAATGGTTTGTTAACCATAATTGTACTTTGAAGTTGTACGAGTTTGGTAGGTTTATTGTGAAAAATAAAGAAAAGTTGGAAGTTTTGTGGAAAGAAGTTGTTTTGTACAAAAAAAGACCAGTGCAGCAGCAAGGTTGGCAAAAAATTAATTTGTACGATCAAATTATTGATGAAATGATAAAAAGATATGATCAAGACATTGAAAGATTTGAATTGATCATGTTCAAATTGAGATTTCTTTATTTGACAGTGGCCAAAAATGTAAGCGTGGAAAATGTTTCGGACGATGAAGAAGATCAAGAATATTTTGTATATGATGATTTTGATGGTTTTAATCCGTTGCAAATGTTGGTGTGTATTTTAATTTTGATTAACAAAAAGTTGTCTTATTATCAACAAAAAAGCTGCACATTTGAAAAGGCTTGTAAACGATTTTTTGATGAAAAACCACCGCCATGTGACTATTTTGAAATGATTGAATTGTGTTTATTGAGCTAGGATTATTTTTTTTTTTGTCAAAATAAAAAGTTGATCATTTTTTTGTCTAATTAACTTGATCTGTTTGAAAGAAATATAATTTTTTACAATGAAAACAAAAATAGTTTTAATCATTGGACTTTTTTTCACAATCAATATATTTTTGTCATTTGACTTTAATGAAAAAAGCCCTGTTTTAATGAATTCAATGTCACCAAAAAAAAGTAAGATAATTGAATATTAAAAAAAAAAAAGATCTAATGTTTTTGATCTAAGAATATTTATGGAATATTTGTATCTGGAATTGGGAAAAATCAAAGAATAATTCAGAGTTATCTTTTGTTTCAATTTTGTTCAAAAAACTTTTACAATCCATCACAGGTTAAAGTTTTTCTTGAGACAAAAAGTGGACATAATACTTGAATAAATTGAGAAAAAAAATTGAAACCATCCATCATCAAAACCGTAACCAAATAAGTTTCTCAATAAATTTACATACCAAAAAAAAGAATATATTTTTGTTCCAATAAAATTTAAAAAAAAAATTAATTTTGCTATTGAAGCGGCAATATGAAATTTTAGTACAAAAATTACAGTACAAAATGTAAAAACGCTAATTTATATTCTAATTGTGAAAATATGATTTTATAAAAAAAGTACAATATTGGACAAATTTGTACAACCGAAATCAAAGCTCTGCAAAAACTCTGCAATTTTCTGTAAAATGCACACCACCAAAAAATATTTGATTAAAAAATGCAATAAATTGCAGAGTTTTTGCAGAGCTTGGAATTCGGTTGTAAAAATTTGTACAATATTGTACTTTTTATAGAACCATTTTTGAACAATTAGAAAATAAATTAAAGCGTTTTTACTTTTTGCACTGTAATTTTTGTACTAAAATTTCACACTGCCATTGAAGCTAACTTTTTATTTTGTAAATTTATTTTTAGATGAAATTAATTATTAATAAAAATTTTCAATGTTTTTTAGATTTGTTAATTAACTTCACTGTGTCAGGATCAAAATTTGATTTTTGAAAAAAAAAAAAAATTTTTTTTACTTTTTCCCATTTTAATTTGTCTAAGTTAGTATTTTCTTGATCAATAATTTTTCCAAGTTAGTAATTACCTTACGACAATATTTTAAAAAACTAAAAAGAGCATCAGAGTAAAAGAGAAACTTAGTAGAGCCTTTGATCAATACAATCAATTATATCATGTAGCAATAGGAATGATTCCTAAGCCTAAGAACTAAAATACCAGGTTAAGTCATTAAGTTCATAAGGGAAAAGATTTGAGCAAAAGGAGACGTAAAACAAAGTAACAACAAAAATCATTACTAGCAAAATTTTTAAAAAATACCCTTAAAAAAATTAATGTTAGGTTTCGAGTAAATGAAAATAACATAAAAGAGAGTTTAAAAACCAAAATCATAAATTTGTCAGGTGTTGCTCAGAAATAAATTTATACAAGAGAAAATATTGGTTCTTTTTCAAATGCTCTTGAGCTAAATGCATAACTAAAAGATCAATTAGTGCATATTCTTTATTTCGAAATTCCAAATTGTCGACTAAAAAACAAATTTATTTGATAAAACATTATTCGGAAAATGTTTCTGTTCTTAAAACCTCGGATTTGTTGATTTGAGGAGAAATACTGTTTCAAGATATTTTAAACTTTTGGTAAAGATCATTATTTTATTTAATCATATTCAGGAACTAGTCTAGGAGGGACTCAATTGTATTTGAAGAATATCTGAATACATAAGGGTTCGATAAAAATTTTTATAATGAGTAAAACTCATCAGTATTGTTGAAACTGGTGAAAGTCTCTTTGGAAAAATAATTATAATAATAAAAAGCTACAGCAGACTAACTGCAGAGCAAGGCTATAAGTAGCCTCGCTTTGGTAGCTCTCTGGTTTTAACATAAATCCTTATAATTACAAAATTATGATAATAGAAGAAATTAATTATTTTAGTTTCAAAAATTTATCAAGTTTTCATTTTTGGATTTTGCATTAGCAACCTCTACTGATAATTTGTTCCACTCGTATAGCTATCTCTTTTTTTAATTCGTGTCAATTGTTTGGTCAATCTTCTTGGATGCCCTCGGATTCCTCCAGCTGGACCATTAGATGAGAGTGCATGGCTTTTAATGTGCGGATTCTGCAACTGGATTTTACTAAGACCGTTCGTTATTTTAAAGGTCTCGATTAAGTCTCCACGTTCGCGTCTTGCCTTCAGTGTCGTTAGTCCCAATCTTGTAAGTCTTTCTTCATATTCTAGATTTTTTAGGCTAAATACTAATTTTGTAGCTCTTCTTTGTACTTATTCGAGAATGTTTGAGTCCTTTTTTGTAAAGGGGCTCCAGACTGCTGCTGCATACTCTAGATGTGGTCTAACAAATGAAACGTACAACTGTTTGAATGTACTTAGGGACCAGCATTTGAAGGTTTGCTTTAATTGACCTAAAATTGCGTTTGCTTTGTTAGCTGCTTGTGTCGCTTGGTGAGTCCATTTCAGGTCATCTGATAGATAGATTCCAAGATCTTTCTCAACTCTTGTATGGATAATTGGTAAGTCATTCATTGATAATTCGATTCCATTAATAGTTTTATTTTTGAAGAACATAAATTTGCATTTGTCTTCATTAAATTTCAGTTGCCAATCATTCGACCATTTAACAATCCTGTCAATGTCTGTTTGCAACTGTTCAACGTCAAGACGATTTCTAATGATGTTAATCAGTTTGGTGTCATCTGCAAACAGTTTTATTAAGCTTGTTGTAGTGCTTGGTATGTCATTTATAAAGATAACGAAAAGAAGAGGGCCAAGTACAGATCCTTGCGGGACACCGCTTAGGACATCCCTCCATTCTGAGACATTTTCGCCAAGTACAACACGCTGCTTCCTGCCAATCCAAAAATCGGAAAGCCAATGTATTATCTTGTCACAGAAACCATAAGCCTTTACTTTTTTTATTAATGCTAGGTGTGAAACTTTGTCAAATGCCTTGGCAAAATCAAAAAAGACAACCGCAGAGACAAATCCCCGGTTTGAGGCCTCAGTAATTATGTCGATTGTTTCGAGGAGATTTGTCAAACAAGATTTATTCTCAACAAAGCCATGTTGTTGATTGGCAATCAAATGGTGTCTGTTTAGATGAGCCATCATTGCGTCTCTAATGATTCTCTCCATGATTTTACAAGTGACAGAGGTAAGCGATATTGGTCTATAGTTACTCAGTTCAGTTCTTTTACCTTTTTTAAAAATTGGAGTTATATTAGCTTCTTTCCATGCAGTTGGGAGCTTGCCGGTTGTATACGATTTTTTGAATATTGGTTCTAGCATTCTGGAGAAGCTTTCAGCACAGCTATTGATTACATGAGGATGTAAACCGTCGTTCCCACTCGCTTTATGTTTATCCAATCTACTAATATATTTGATAATATTTGAGTGCGAAAATAACTCGATATCAATTTCACAAATTTCATTGCAAACCGAATCGAAATTAGTTAGTTCAGAACCTCAATCAGAATTGAAAGATCTTTGAAATTGATCATTTAACAGGTTAGTAATGATTTTTTATCTACAATAAGATCGCCATTTGGGTTAGTAAGTGATCTTATTTTATCTTTGTGTTTTCTTTGATGATTTATATAACCGTATATTAGCTTAGGATTTTTTTTACTTTCTCTGATAATTTTCTCCTCGTAAGATAGGCGCGTTACTTTGATCATTCGTTTTAACTCTTTACAGGTTTCTTTGTACTCATTATTTAGTGCTTTAAGTCCTAATGGAGATTTCATTTTTAGGTGGAGCTTATATTTTCTCTTTGTTAGCTTCTTCAGATCATTGTTAAACCATTTTGGACTTTTTTTGGTCAATTTGATATCTAGTGGGATGCATTTAGTTGGGATGAATTCCGCTGTTTCCTTTCTGTAGAATTCCATTAATAATTGGTATTGGTTTTCGACACAATTTGTGGCTTTCATGATTTTATCAATGCATTGATCAAATTGTTTGTTAAGTTCTTGGTAGTTTCCTTTATCATATAATTGTCGATTTTCAAATTTTCTTTCTATTTTTAACTCAAGGTGATATTCCCAAGAGAGAACTGAATGGAGTTTGTTCTTTTTTGATGCACCCAGATGTGGTTCGTTCTCAATTGTATATATTCGAGCAGGATCTTCTGTAAGAACTAAATCTAAAACATTTTTTCCGAGTGTAGGCTCATGTACATGTTGTGTTAAAAAGTTTGACTCGATTGTATTAAGGAAGATTATACTATTGTTTCTGCCCATGCTATTTCCCTTACCTTCAACAAGTCCGAAATCGCATGTCCACTTGATCTTTGGATAGTTAAAATCACCAGCAATAAGAATACCTGTATATTTCTTTTTGTCAAACATCAATTTAGCACTAACTATAAAATTATTTATCTCTATGTTTGCCTCTCTGCTTGCATATGGGGGACGGTAAATACATCCTACCAAAATTTTTTCTTTGCCAATAACTACTACCATCACTGCTCAATATTTTTATCAATAAAGCTCAGCTCTGTGGTTTCATAGGAATTTATATCATTACGGATATAAATGGCTACGCCACCACCGACAATCTGTTCGCGATCTTTGTTAAAAAGTGTGTAATCTTTTAAATTTTTAACTGTATTTGAGTTGAACAAAGTTTCTGTCAACATAATTATATGTGGGAAGTTTTTAACTTGAATTAAGGAATTAAAAGAATCCCATTTGTTTACCAATGAAGTTGCGTTAGTATAGATGCATGTTAAAACCGACTTGCTATTTTCCGATGCGATTGCCTGATTTTTTTGAGTTTTATGATTTTTTGTATTGCCGTTACTTAAGTTGCTTAATTTAAAAAATGATTCTCCTTGTTGTTTGATCAATTTTCTGGATTTTGCCAGACCTGAGACCCCAAAAGAATTCAATTTTTTCGGTTTGAATCTTTGCTGGATTGGAATATTCCGTATTTATGCCTCCCGTACTATGAGGCAATTTGTCATTTCTCTCATCGCATTCTTTTCTAGCTGCTCTCATCACTTCCATCTCGTTAAGTGTAAGGTCACGATTAATAAATACATTTTTGTATTGATCGTGATTTTTTAAAATTTTGGCACTTCTTATAATCAAATTTGCTTCTTCTTTGTCTCCAAACTCAACAAGTAGTAGTGGAGGTTTATTAGTCTGGTTGGTTCGTCTTAATCTATTGGTCCTTTTAATGTTGATTTTTGATGGAGCAACTCCAATCTCCTTTAGCAGATTGATGACTGAAAGCGTGTCATCTTCATCGATTTTTTCTTTGTTTTTGTTGCTTGATTCCATAATTCCGCTTATTACAAGATTGTTGGCTTTATTTTCCTTAGCCTTCGACTCACTTGCCATTTTTTCAATTAAAACAATTTCATGATTAGTGTTTTTTGCTCCATTACTGCTAAAAAGGTTGCTGAGGAGAAAGGTTTCATTCTTCTTTTTTTCAAGTGATCCAATTCTTGATTCTAGATTAGCGGTTTGGTCTATTTCAATATTATTACTTTCGATGTCAACTAATCTAGCTGTTAAGGCAGCTAGATTGCTTTCATAGTCAGCTAAACGAGCAGTAAATTTTGTTTCTGACAATGCAATGCTATCAGTAATTTTCTCAATTAGGGCGTTTAAAGATTCTACCACATTAGAGAAGGTGACCACTTTTTTCATCAATTTTCCATTGGCTGCGATCAGCTTTTTTTTTTGCTTTTTCAGCTCTTCAATTTGTTTTGGGGAGGCTGTTGGTTCGTCATCCGAGCTTTCTTCTTCCTGGTCCGTTTTAATCCTTTTTGTACTATTTCGTCTCTGATTCCTTTGAACCCTTGAATCATGAGGTATCAGAGAAGACCTTGGTGGGAGCATGATCGGAGATGGATCCATCGGGTCCAGCGTTGAGACATTCTGGTCCATAATTTATTATAATTTATGAATTTTTTTTTTTTTTTTGTTAATTTAAGTAAGATTCTGAGAAAGAAAAAAAACCTTGTACATCGTGCCAAAGGTATTTGAATTTGGTTGAAAGAACTCCAATCGTTATATTGCTCTTAAAGTTTAATTTTAATTTCTAAAGCTGAATTGACTCGTAAACATCGAAAATATGTTTATATAGGCGAAAATATTAATTCAGATTGTTGGATAAGCTATTAAAGTCTAAGCAACACCGTTCTGTAAATAAAATTCAAGGTGGTTTGGCTTTATTTATGCTGCAAAAATATGTCTTTGTTTGAATATTTAATTAAATTCTTTTGGTATTTGTTTTTTTGTTTTGTTTTTTCATTTTTAAAAGGAAATTTTTTTAAAATTTTGCTAGTAACGATTTTTGGTGTTACTAAATATTACTCCTTAAACATAATCCCTCCACTACTTAGCTATTAAATTCTAATTCTGCATCGTTAATCAATTCTTCCGGATTTCCATTCTTCTTAAACCATAAATTAAGTGTATTAGCTACTTCTAATGATGACTTCGTGTTCAACACTGTTGCCCATATAAATCTTTTGTAGTAATTATTACCAATTAATAAATAGTCATCTAAATATATAAATAAATCGATTCTTAATATCTATAATTTCCTATCAGTTTCAATATATTCTGCTCCGTCTTTACTTTTTACTTTATGTAAGAGTTTGAGAATAACATGGGTATTTAATTTACAAATTATTATAAACCAATTTCCGCGGCGGCAGAACAAACTCTTACGCTAGAGGTCAGAAAGGTTTATCTTATAAAATTTTGGTCATCAGCATATACTAAATATGAATCAATTACAGCCAGGCTCTTAATCACTCCAGTTTTCTGAAATATGTCATACCTACAGAATACAAATTCTCTTTATTAGGAATTCCTGCCTTATCATCAACATAAAAAATTTCTTTACTTTCTTTGAAAGATTTAGCATTTTTACCTTAAGCATCATTTAAAATTTTAATCCTTCCTGTGTTTTGTTTTAAAGCCTCCATAGGAGTGCATTTAATTGCTGAATGAAATGTGTTATCATAATATTGTTCAATGTTTTTAATTTTTTCATAATACGGCTTATTATCCTTTAGCTTTGCTAGGTCATCTCTTATTGTTCTAATCACTCTTTCCGCGCATTCATTAGATTCTTGTTTTTTTTTCACACTACACAAATGAAGTTTTGTGTATAAATCATGACAGAAGTCAAAGAATTCTTTTAACACAAATTCCTTTGCATTATCGCTTGATATCTGCTTAGGCAACCCTATTTCTTTAAATATTTCATTTAAATTTTGTAGTATTGAAAGTGTTGTTCTTTCATTCAGGATTTTAATTTTAACTAATCTTGTATATTAACCAATAAATATTAACATAACATTGTCTTCTTTCGGTTTTTTCATTATATCTTTTGTTGTTATTCCCAATGAAACTTTGATTAAACAGATTTACTTCCACCTACTAGTTTTCTATTGTTTTTATTCCAAACATGTTTCTAATACATATTGTATCACTTTTTTCATATTTAAGCATTTAACATTGTTTTTCTTAAGTTAATACTCTACTGCAGATAATCCTCGGTGCAGAAGTTTTTCATCTGTTTCTTTATTAATTTTGATATTATCATTATCATTTTTGTTTTCATATAATCGGCTTAGTGCATCAGCACTAACAAGCTCTTCACCTTTTCTATATAATATACTTGGATCCTATCAACACACCTATTAATCCTTTTGTTTCCGAAATAATTTTTATCTTTAATACATGATAGCGCCTTTTGTTCTGTGATCAGGCTAAATGCCCTTCCAAGGAGCTGGTAGTCGAAAGGTTAGATACTCCAAACAATGCCTGGCATTTCCTTTTCGTAATGGAATAATTTTGCTCAGTATATTTTAATTTCCTTGAAACCCAACGAGTTGGTATAGGTCTATTCATCTCATCCATTTGCAATAGACATGCTTCTAATCCTGTGTCGCAGGCATCAGTCTCTAGAATAAATTTATTGTCATAATTAGGGAATTAAATAAGACTTTGTCTTTTACTTGTGTTTTAATGAGTTAAAACTTTCTTCCATTCTCTCTAAATATTCAAATTTAGAGTTTTTCCTAGTTTTTCATATAGTGGGACAGCAATGGTGCACATATTTTAAATAAACCCCGTATAAAAATTCAATTTACCTAAAAAAAATCCGCAAACTTCTTGCATCAGTAGGTCCAGGGTATTCTAATATATCCTTTCTAGCTTCTTCTAACACTCTTTGAGTTTTTCTTTCTACTAGTATTCCTAACAGTTGAATTTCTGGCTTAGCCAATATAAATTTATTTATATTCATATATAAGTTGTTTTGTTCCAATATTGAAAACACTTTATATAGCAATTCATCATGCTCATTTCTAGTTTTAGTATATACTTAGATGTAATAGAGGTATACCTCCCCATGACTTAATTCCAGGAAGGATCATTGGCAAGATCTAATCAAGAATCTTGACTTTTTACTTAACATTTTCTTTTTGAAAATCTTTATGAGTTCAGTTCACTTATTTTTTAAGATCAGTAAACGATCTTTTAAGATTCCAGTAAGTCAAAATAAGACTTAAAAAAACATGTGGATTCTAATAATAAACTTTAAAGAAAATTCAAGATTCTTAATTAAATATTATGTTGAATTATATCGATTTAGATCTAAAATTATCAAAAAAAGACTCTTTGAATAACAAATTTATTTAATAAATTTAATATATTAATTAAAAATAATTTCAAACTTACTGATTAATTTTATTATGCTAATATTTTTTTTAATTTATAAAATAAATAAATTTTATTAATAGTGTTCATTATTTGGTCTTGTACAATCGGTCTTCTTGCTTCATCTTCTTCAAACTAGTCTTCTTCTCTTATATTACTTGCTTCATCGGATTCTTCTGCCTCAAACACAATTCGTCTTCTTCTTCTTACATCAATTCCTTCGTCTTGTAAATTAATCTGATGGGAATCATTATCTAAAAAAAATAAATATTTGAAAGGTCTTAAAAAGATATTTGAAAAAAATTGCTGGCAGATCTTTTTTACATAAAGTATTTTTTTATTAAGATCATATTTAAGAATCTTACAAAAAATCTTTCAAGTTTCTTTATCTATAGGAATCTTTTGTTACATTAAATAGGTTTCATAAGATCTTATTGAGTATCTATTTCTTACAAGATCATAAAAGATTTTGAATAAGAATTAATTCATGGGTCAGCACCCGATCCGATATATTCTTTTAGAAGAATATTCATAGTTTTTTGAATATACTAGGTGCATTTTTGAAACTCATAGGCTTTCGGTACCATTCATATAGGAGATTGTCAATTTTTAACTCCGTTTTTCTCTTTCATTTTCAGCTATTTCGATCTGAAAATATCTGTCTTTGATCTTAATTTTGATCTTTTTATTGAAAATCATGAGTGTCGTTTTTTCTGGATTATATGTTATTTCGTTTACTTCACCATTTGATTGGGTGATATCGATTAGTTCTTGAAGACCCTTTTTTGTTGTACTTAATAGAAGAACATCATCAGCATACACTATGATGTCAAGTTTTAGACCGTCTGAGATTTCAACGCCAGTATGCGCTGATTCAACTTTCACAATTTCGATCCGAAAATATCTGTCTTTGAGATCAATTAATGAAAAGTATTCCGAACTATAAACTTTCCCAATAGGATCATTTATTATTAAAGTAGGATAAGTTTCCTTCACATCTCGATCATTGAGACCAATTAGATTTGGACAAACACGTATAGAGCTATTTGGTTTAATCACTGGCTTAATAGGATTTGTCCATTTCGAATTAGATTTTCTAATTATACCTGCTGTTTCTAACTGCACAAGTGATTTGTTGGTTTTCTTGATAATACTTTGCTAAAAATCTTTGTTTTCCAGGTACACATACTATTTTGTCATCTTTTGTTACAGTTTTGCATATTCCTAATCTACATGGTTCAATATATATTTTTTCTCATTATTTGTAGCATTTTTGAAAATATTCTTTAAGCTGATTTATTAATTGTTCTTCGTTTAAATTTAATTGAAAGTTTGGATTTTTAGTTCTTCTTTTATATTTGTAACTTTTTTACATTTAAGTGCACTATTATTCTTTTGATTCTTATATTTTTTATTGAAATCAGTGAAATTTATTCTCTGAATAGTTGTACTTCACTTTTGTGTGTACTTTCATTCTGCTGCTTGAGGAAATCAGAAGTGGCTTCACCATTCTTGTCAACTTTTGTTGAATTGCTATCACTGGTAAAATTTTTATTTCCATATCTTTCTAATATAATATATAATCAATTCAAATGTATAACTCTTTTAGGTTTTTTCAACATCATTAATGTGCAACAAAGTATGTTGCACATTTGAAGCCTTATTAGGTCAACTAATTAATCGCGACTAATTTGAATCAAAACTGAGTAACATAAAAGTAGCAAGCAGCAATAAAAGACTTCCAAGCCGATCATTTAGCATGAAGTAGTTTAGTTTAAATAAATTGCATTTTACAAACTTGCATAAATTGCATATAATACAGTACGTTTCTAAACAAAGTTTACAGCTTGCTACACCATATGTTCTAGGGCTGCACTAGAACCTCTGAACTTTAATTAATACTCTAGACTAATTAAGAAATAAATAATTCATTTAAATAAATAAATTTATTATTTCTGTTTAATTTTTTATCTTTTCAGAACATGCCAAATTAAAAATCATTAGATAGAACGTGATCGAGATTAAATTCATCTACACAAAACGTTCAAGCTTTTACGCAGTTCATTGCCGAGACAAAAATTCCCGTCGACAATCGATTCGACTTGACACAAATTGACGTTGAGAACAAATTTTGTCCGGTTTCGACATCGAGACCAGTCAAGGCCTTCAAATGAGCGTTGAATGCTCTCGCAGCTTGACCGATGCCTTTGCTGGGCACAAAAATTTGCAGTTAAATTTGTCTAAATTGAACGCTCTGTAAGTGCGCAATAGTTTCGAAGGCCTTTCTCCATAGATCGCAATTCTGAGTCCGAACAAGAAGCTGAGCATAGAGAACTGGGCGTTTAAGGCGACGGCCGAGACCAAAATTCTAGTTTATTGATGATATTGTTTTATACATGGGATTTACTTTGGGGAGATTATGAACACGCACTTATAAAAGAGAATTATTCTGCATTTCATTTTCTTTTAATTTCATGACAATCTTTCAAAAACAACAAATTTTTCCTTATATTTAAAGAAATTTTTTTATTTAATTCGTATTTTTTTGATTTAAAACATAAATTTAAAAGATTGTAATTCATTCATTCAAACAAATTTAAGTTCTATAAATCAATTTAATAAAAAAATTGATTTAAATTTGCCAAGAAATAAGAATTATTATTTAATTAATATTTACAAGCTAAAATTAAAAAATAAAATTAAAAATAATCAATTAGTTCTACTTTCTGTATGTTGTTTTTTTAATTTTTATTCTAAATTTGATAATTCAAATAAAATACATTTTTTCATTAAGATGATAATTTAAAAAAAATCAACAATCAAAACGATGATTCTCAAAAATTGGAATAATTTGATCAATTGTCTAAGCAAACTGAAACATTTCGTGATGAAAATGTGATTTTTAATAAATATCTACATTACTACAACTGCAATCTATGCTTCTCTTTATTTTTAAAATATATTTAAGCTAGAATAAATCTAAATAAATTTTTTAAAAAATTAATAAAAATTAGTAAATAACTAAGATAATAGATTTAATACTAGTTCAGTCAGATCTAAGAGCTTTCGAACAATATAATGGTTTAAGCTTTTATTAGAGATTTAACATTTTTTAATTAATAATTTTGCTTTTATTCATTTTATTTAAAAAATATATATTTGGTCCTGTAACTATTTTGAGTAATTAATAAATATAAGTTTTTTTAATTTTAAAATAATATGTAAATGGTATAATTTTAAATTTTAAAAATTATCATTAATTTTTTTAAAGCCATAAATGTCAATAAACAAGACCAAGATTTAGTAATTCTAGGAGGCCTTTATTCGAAAACGAACTTATATAATCATTGTTCAAAATAAATTTTTGAATCAATTAAAATAAAATTCCAGTGGCTTTAAAATTAAAAAAATAAATATCTAACGAATTTAATCATTAAATTATTAAAGAAAAGACTTTGTGATATTTTGTAAAATTAAAATAAAACAAAAACTCAAAAAAAATCTAGAACTTTTTTTCTAGACGTTAAAATTGGTTGTGTAAATGCAACATAGAGCAATGCATAGTTGCATCGAATTCTAAAGTCTGCTAATAATGTATGTTTCCCTATGTTACTTTTACAAAACCAATTTTATTCTTTAGAAAATAAGTTAAAGTTAATTTTTCACTCTATTTGAGATTTAAAAATTTATTTCGAATTTAAATTAATTTAATTCCTAAAAAAAATCCTTAAATAATAAGTTATTTTTATAATAGGATCAGTATCATTTTTCTATATTTTATCACAAACAGAAAAATGGAAAAAACTTTTTGTATTCATTGTCGATTATATACAAAAATAGATCTTTATTAGAAACTTTTTGTGGAAAATCAACAAATAAAGATTTGACTCTCAAAAGATACTATTTAGAATTTTTAAGAAAAACAAAACTACCTCATCCAAAGAATTTAAAAAAAAAGGTAATTTTAAAATTTGATAGAATTGCAAAAATTTTTATTATAAAATTTTGTTTAGATGTTTAACAATTATATAGATATACTCCAAACAAAATAAATAAAAACAATTTAGAAAATAATGCAAAATCATGAAGAGGATATATCTGTGACATTCAAAATTGGAATTTTGAGGGTCCTGCGAAAAAACGGCAAAGGAAACCGGCTAATTTAACATATACAGTTTTAGATTGCAGAGGTAATTAAAAAAAAAATAAAAAAAAATAATTATAAAAAATTTTAACTTTTCTAAAAGAATCCGGCTTCGAAAAAATAAATGGAAAAGATGAGCTTTTCGTTCACACCTACTGGAATCAACTTTCATTTGAAGGAGTTCCTATTAGTTATTATGATCCTTAATGGGTCCATAAATCAGACGTATATTATAATCAAAAGCCTTTGGATAGCCCAGCAATCAGTCAATCAAACGATTGTCATGAACTGTTGTCGGATTTGTTAAAATCTCAAAAAAATTGAAAAAATCTGAAATTTTAAAATGGATTAGTGGACATGATTTTAATTTGGAAACAGAAGAGAATTGAAAATTAATGTTAATAATTATGGCAATCATCTTAATTTAATTCTAAATTATGAATTTGTTTTTAGTTTGATTTTTTTTTGTTTTTTTTTCAATCTTTGTTGATTTGGGAATCTATTTAATATCTGATAGTATGTCTTTGATAATTAAATTAATTTGAAAAAAATTGCAATATCTTCTTCTTCAAATTCAATTATAAGTAAAATGTCAGGTGATTAAGATAAAAGAGCTATTAAAAAATTAAATTTTGAAATTACGTTGTTAAATTTAAACTCTATGCTTAAGCATGTAAAAATTTGTAATTTTATCATGCAATTATTTCTAAAAATGTAAAATAGAATAAATAATATGCCAATTATTATTTCGATTAATATCTAAGAAGATGATTATTTGATTTACTAATGAACTAAAATAATCAAATTAATAGATTATTTTTCGACTTAAATAGCCACATTTTTTCTAATTTAACAAAAAAAAATATCTTTATTTTTAAGTTAAATATAAATTTTATTTCTTTTAATTTAATATTTATTTATTGTGATCAAAAAAAATGTTTTAAAAAAATTTTATTTTTAGTTTATAACTCTTATTTAATTTGACTTCAAAATAGATTATCATGCTTCATTTGCGAATTTTCTGATGATTTCACTGTCTAAAAAGTCACGATCAACAGTTTTTTTTTCTATATGTTGATAATTTCGCAATATAGGACAAAAATGATTGTTCATCAAACCTAATCTGATCAGTTCGGAAGAGTCTGAAAAATCGAATACTTAGCTCTTGATGTCTTGTTTCTCTCATTACTTTTTCTGTAACATAAAACAATTCTTTTGAGAAGAATACAGATAGAAAATATTATCAATTCCGTTGCCCATTCGCGTCTTCTAAAAATTCTACCAAAAAATTGTTCAAAATTGTACTCGTAAAACTTTTTATTAATTTTTTCAGTAAAAAGTTCCTCATAAGACACCATAATAAAAAACGCACAAGCTTTAACTAGGAAACGTAGAGATAGATGTAGAGATGGGAGAGGTAATGTTGTACTTGTTTAAATGACTCTGAAAATTACAAACTGTCATTTTCACCTTGACTTTGAAGGTATATCTTTTGAAGTTAGCTCTGTTAAAAAGAATTTTAATTTCTTCTTTTGTAACAAACCACCGTCTTATTCAGATTATGATTTCATTATTAATGAGCATTTTTTATTATCCTATAAATTGAATTATAGAATCACGATTATAGGAGATTTAAATATGGATCATAATTCTGGAGAAAATTGTTTTGTTAAATTTTTAAGGGATTAAAACATAAAAAGCTTAACTAATGAACCTTCACGAATAAGTTTCTTGAACAACTCTTGGGGGTTAATGCTAAGCTAAGTTATATCGATCATATTATGCATCAAGAGGATTTTGATTCTTTTTCAAGTATTGTAGGTTGTCCTTTCAGTGATCATAAATTTGTACTGGTCTCTTTTCCTATTACCGTTGAAAGATCTAATATTACCAATGTGTAAGTAAGCATTGGTTTAAAAACAAATGTTAATTTTTGAGGTTAATCAACAGTCTAGTGATGAAAGAACGATTAACACTTCTTTTATTTGATTTTATAGTCGGGGTTTTTGACGCATAAATTAAAATAATAATTAAGATTAAATTATTTTTGTTTTATGCTATAATATTTTTTTATGTTTAACCTGCTTTATTTTATGCGAGACTAATTTTAATATGCTTTAATGACTAAAACTTGATTGTTTACTTAACTTTTTTTATGCGTCAAATACATTTTTCCTTTAAAATCTTTTACAAATTGAAAAAAAAAATCTTTAAAATCATTTTTAAAAGTAAGACATTAAAATATTTAAGTTAAATTTTATGAGTTTTTTTACAAAATCCGTAAATATCAAATTAATATTATAGAATATTGAATTCTTGAACATAGATCTTCAACATAGACCTCTTGATCACAAAGCTTTTCATCAGTCATTTATAAAAAAATCTAAATGTTTTTTCACCATTTGCTGTTTTGATGATGGTTCAATCCAGAGTTGTTTAAAACTCATAGAGTCAAAGTCAAGTCAAATCACTATTCTTGGTTTGAAAAGACTTTATTTTAAAATAAAAAAATGGATTTAATTATTTATTAAATGAAGTGTATGTCATTTAAATAAATGAAGTGTTAATCAGTGGGTCTTTTTGGGTGCAAAAAAGTCTAAAATGGCCTTATGTAGGGAACTTTTTTTAATGTTAGATACAAAAAAAAAATACAAAAAGAATTTCATATCATAATCAATATAAAAAAAATTTTTAAATTTCTAATTGAAAAATATCAAAATTACAAATTTAAATAATTAAAAAATAAAATAAAATTTTCTTACAGAAACATAGAGGCAATCATGATTAAAAAAATTTTCAAACTAAATTTTATATATTTTTTGATAGATTTCGACGAGCTGAATCATAATTTCTTAGGACTTTAAATGTTAAATAAGTGATCTTTCAATTCATTAATTTTTTTTTCAAATAATAATTATTTCATAGAATTTTTTAGAGAAATAAAAAATGGTAAATTAATTCAAAAAAAATAATTTTTTCAGAATAATAATCTCTCGTAATTTCTCAATTATAATAAATTGAAGAATATCTAAAAATTTCCTTTAATCTACAAAAATCGAAGATTGTAATTTATATTTTTTTTCAAGAGTTAATAAAATGTATATACATTTAAAATTTGTCCTAAATCACAATTTTAAATTAATTTAATCTAAATATTTTTCTATTGAAGTTTGTAACACAATTTCTATGAAAAAACTTCTATGAGTACATTTCAATGAATTAGTTTTCTACCAAAATTTAAAATTTTCCAAGGTATCTTTTATAATTAATTTTACTAATTTTTTTTTTGACTTTATTTTAAAAAATTGAATAAGTTAGAACTAAAAATCTTAAAATTTAAATTAATTTTTTTTCCAAATTGATGTCAAACATTCAATAAAATTACCTCATCAATTAATTCAATAGTTATTGTCATGTTTGTCATGGATTGACAAAGAACTTATTTTACCATATTATTCTCTTGAAAAAAAAGTGTCCTTTTGTGTCCTTTAGTGTACTTATGTTATCGACCTTTTTAATTCCTGAATAATAACCAAAAATTTTAGAAAAATTTATCTGAGTTAAATAGATCTAATTTAAAATTAAACCATATTCTGACTATGAGTAAAATGTCGCCATGGTTTAATTTTTAGTAAGATTTATATTAACAAAATATTAGATAAAATAAAAGGGTTCGGGGCGAAGCCCTGGTTTAGGGAATTTGGTTCAGCAAAAATAATGAGCGAAGTTTCTTTAAAAAAATGTCAAATTGAATTTTTAAAATATCTAACGTTTCCTTGTTTTAAATTGAGTCATGTTTCCAATTGAAAAAAGTACATAAAAGTACACAAAAGTTCACTTTTTTTGCTACGGTAAAAGGGTTTCATAACAAAATTACACAAAAGGAAACAAAAGAACACTAATTTTGCTAGGTTTAAAGGGTTTCATAACAAAAGTACACAAAAGGACACTAAAGAACACTTTTTATGTAAGAGAATAATATGATTAAATAAGTTCATTGTCTATTGCTCAAAAAGTTTCATCAAAGTATGTTGCATTTTGAGAATGTATTTTTCTAAATATCTTTTATTATTTTTAATTTTAATTTATCAAAAATTAACGAATTTGTGTTCAATTTGTATTTGAAATTTACAACACCTTTAAATGGAAAAAATTTTTTGTTTTATTGGTTCAGAAGATGTCACAAAATTTCGATTCGTTTTCTAATTTATTTTATTTAATAAACTGTTTAAATCATTTTTATAGATTATTATTCAATCCAAGTATTTCATATTTAAACAAAGTGAATTTAATAAATAAAAAACTTAACATTTTTTTATTTTAAAAGAAAATTTTTTTTAAATTAGTTTCTCTATGAATTTCCATACCAAAAAAAAGAATTAATTTTTGTTCTAATAAAATTTAAAAAAAATTAATTTTACTTTTGTGTACTTTTGTTATGAAACCCTTTTACCATAGCAAAAAAAGTGTACTTTTGTGTCCTTTTGTGTACATTTGTTATGAAAACTTAGTTTTGTTTGTTATGAAACAATTGTTATGAAGCGGCAATATGAAATTTAAGTACAAAAATTACAGTACAAAATGTAAAAACGCATATTTATATTCTAATTATGAAAATATGATTTTATAAAAAAAGTACAATATTGGACAAATTTGTACAACCGAAATCAAAGCTCCGCAAAAACTCTGCAATTTTCTGTAAAATGCACACCACCAAAAAATATTTGATTAAAAAGTGCAATAAATTGCAGAGTATTTGCAGAGCTTGGAATTCGGTTGTAAAAATTTGTACAATAATGTACTTTTTACAGAACCATTTTTGAACAATTAGAAAATAAATTAAAGCGTTTTTAATTTTTGTACTGTAATTTTTTACTAAAATTTCACACTGCCATTGAAGCTAACTTTTTATTTTGTAAATTTATTTTTTAGATGGAATTAATTTTTAATAATAATTTTCAATGCTTCTTAGATTTGTTAATTAACTTCACTGTGTCAGGAACAATATTCGATTTTTGAAAAAAAAAACCTTTTTTTTTTCATTTTTTCCCATTTTAATTTGTCTTCGCTAGTATTTTCTTGATCAATAATTTGCCCAAGTTAGTATTTACCTTACGACAATATTTTAAAAATTCTAAAAAGAGCATCAGGGCAAAAGAGAAACTTAGTAGAGCCTTTGATCAATACAATCAATTATATCATGTAGCAATAGGAATGACTCCTAAGCCTAAGGAAAAACCAGGATCTTTAGAACTAAAATACCAGTTTAAGTCATTAAGTTCATAAGGGAAAAGATTTGAGCATAAGGAGACGCAAGACAAAGTAACAACAAAAATCGATACTAGCAAAATTTTTAAAAAATACCCTAAAAAAATTAATGTTAGGTTTCGAGTAAATGAAAATAACATAAAAGAGAGTTTAAAAACCAAAATCATAAATTTGTCAGGTGTTGCTCAGAAATAAATTTATACAAGAGAAAGTATTGGTTCTTTTTCAAATGCTCTTGAGCTAAATGCATAACTGAAAGATCAATTAGTGCATATTCTTTATTTCGAAATTCCAAATTGTCGATTAAAAACAAATTTATTAGTTAAAACATTATTCGAAAAATGTTTCTGTTCTTCAAACCTCGGGTTTGTTGATTTGAGGAGAAATCCTGTTTCAAGCCTTGAAACAATTAAAATAAATATTAACAAAACATTGTCTTCTTTCGGTTTTTTCATTATATCTATTGTTGTTTTTCCCAAGGAAACTTTGATTTAACAGATTTACTTCCAACCAACTAGTTTTCTATTGTTTTCGACTTCGATTATACTAACCGAGTTTAGTATAAATGTAATCATGAATAAAAACGAATTCCGAATATCTTTTACAATTATTTTATTTGCCTTTTTGGCGACGTTTTTAAATAAATGAGTACTACATAGATAAACTTTGACAAATGTACTTTTTGAGAGACCGTCAGTTGTATTTCGAACTTTACAATCGAAACATAATTTTAAATAATCAGAAATTGTATTATTATTGAAGGTCAAAAGGATTGAATGTATTAAAGCCCAACTCATATCAACAACTATGATATCTGGTAACATATCTTTTAGAATTTTGTTCTTTATCAAACCCAGATACTTAGATATACTAAATTGAACTTGTGCAATAGCTAAGTATTCAGAAAATGGAAAAATAACTTTATTCTAAACATCGTGAACCACAATCGAATAAAAAAATGGCTTTCGCTGATTTGCAATGTTTTTATGAATCGTACCAGTGGCGTCAAAATACCAGACAGATTGATGTTTTTTGATGGATGACCATATATTAACATTCAATAAACATTTTTGAAATTTATCCTATGACAAAAACTAAATAAGCAAAACTCTTTATTTTTACTGAAAATCTTGCCGATTAGTTTTTTGGAACAAAAATATAGACAAGATGAATAGTTATAAATAAAGGCTTTGTAAAATATCTAATGTTTTTTTAAAGATACCTGGATCTGTGACAACATTAAAAACCCGAAAGGACAAAGGCTTATTTTTTGAACATAACATTTTAATTGTGTTTCACTCTCACTAAATATTTGATCAGTCAAATTTTTGGCAGCCAAAGCATCAACGAAAGCTTCATTTGAAATTTTATAAAACTGTTTTAAAGCGCTTTTCATCATTCCTAATGCAAATCTGTTCGTTATTTTCTGATCTTAAAAAATTTTAAATAAACAAAACGTCTTGCAATTTTACGAACAACTGAAAATACCAAGAAATGCTTGATTTTCATAATTGTGAATTGTGTTTTCTATGATTGTGTTAACGATTCCATTTCCCATAAATATTTCAGACTGACGTTGTCTTTTATTCCCTGAGCATCTATTTACTTTGGTCGCCTTTTTATGATCGTTTTTTTTCAAACGTTTCTTTAATACATAATTCATTCGAAAAAGTATTTGTTCTTTTATTTCGTTCAGTATCATCTATAACACATTTATAAATAGATCGGCAATTTTGATAGGTTCATTAATAGGTTCCACTCCAGTATGGAGACTTCTTTTTCTGATTCAACCATTTCTTAAATCTTTTCAATCGACATGTTACCCAGCAGCTTAAACCCTTTTCTTGAATTTTTCGCTTAAAAAATAACAAAAGCTCGAATTGTATTGCGAAGAATAGTCGTAAATCAGAACAAAGCATCTTCAAAATGGCTATTTTTATTATTATTTATTATTCAAGGTTAATCATCAAGCTAGTGCCCATGCCTCATGAGACTGATCAACATTATTTATTTAATTGATTATTAATTAAAAAAACATATATTAAAAATATTAAAAAAAAAAAAATTATAAAATTGAAAAGAGTAATTGATTTAATCGTTATTTGAAAAAATTTAACAACAAGCTATTTAAGTTAAACAATTCAAATTAAGAAACAAAATCTGTGTAAATTAAATTTATGTTATTGAAAATTGATAGCTTAAACGTTGAAAACTTCAACATTGATTTCTTGATCACAAAGCAATTTATTAATCTAGAATAAAAATTTTCAAATGTTTTTTCTCCACTTTTTGATTTGGCCATTGGTTCAATAAGATTATTACTGTTCCTTAAAATTTAATTCAAATTTTTTGAGTTATTTTTCTTTAATTTTTCTTTAAGATTTAGCGAAGAATTGAATAAAATAGACATTTATAAGAAAAAGTTAGCATCCTTTCAAAAATTCGATGTTGAAATGAATAATGACCATACTTTTCTAAAGCTTTATTTATTTCATTAAAGCTGTTTGCTTCTAGCTTAAGATTTAAAAGTTTTATGATAGAGATATAATAACTTGTAGCTAATTTATTTATTGCTTCTTTTGAAAAATAGCATAAAAGCGTAGAGCAATAGTCAAAATACGGGAGGAAAAAGGTCTTAAAATTCATCGAACCAAGGGGATTGCTCATTTTTCTTACGAATAGATTTTTTTAAAGGACAACATTCTTCTATAGCATTTATAATTGTTTCCTTTACAAAACCCCACTAATTCTCTATGCTGTCAAGCTTACGGAGTAAACTAAACGCAAATTTTTTTAAAAGATGTCCAACTTTAGCAATATTTCTTTCATTGATTAACCTAAAATGTGAAGTGGTAATATTAGATCTTTCAACGGAAATAGGAAAAGAGACCAGTACAAATTTATGATCACTGAAAGGACAACCTACAATACTTGAAAAAGAATCAAAATCCTCTTGATGCATAATATGATCGATATAACTTAGCTTAGCTTTAACCCCCAAGAGTTGTTCAAGAAACTTATTCGTGAAGGTTCATTAGTTAAGCTTTTTAAGTTTTAATCCCTTAAAAATTTAACAAAACAATTTTCTCCAGAATTATGATCCATATTTAAATCTCCTATAAACGTGATTCTATAATTCAATTTATAGGATAATAAAAAATGCTCATTAATAATGAAATCATAATCTGAATAAGACGGTGGTTTGTAACAAAAGAAGAAATTAAAATTCTGTTTAACAGAGCTAACTTCAAAAGATATACCTTCAAAGTCAAGGTGAAAATGACAGTTTGTAATTTTCAGAGTCATTTAAACAAGTACAACATTACCTCTCCCATCTCTACATCTATCTCTACGTTTCCTAGTTAAAGCTTGTGCGTTTTTTATTATGGTGTCTTATGAGGAACTTTTTACTGAAAAAATTAATAAAAAGTTTTACGAGTACAATTTTGAACAATTTTTTGGTAGAATTTTTAGAAGACGCGAATGGGCAACGGAATTGATAATATTTTCTATCTGTATTCTTCTCAAAAGAATTGTTTTATGTTACAGAAAAAGTAATGAGAGAAACAAGACATCAAGAGCTAAGTATTCGATTTTTCAGACTCTTCCGAACTGATCAGATTAGGTTTGATGAACAATCATTTTTGTCCTATATTGCGAAATTATCAACATATAGAAAAAGAAACTGTTGATCGTGACTTTTTAGACAGTGAAATCATCAGAAAATTCGCAAATGAAGCATGATAATCTATTTTGAAGTCAAATTAAATAAGAGTTATAAACTAAAAATAAAATTTTTTTAAAACATTTTTTTTGATCACAATAAATAAATATTAAATTAAAAGAAATAAAATTTATATTTAACTTAAAAATAAAGATATTTTTTTTTGTTAAATTAGAAAAAATGTGGCTATTTAAGTCGAAAAATAATCTATTAATTTGATTATTTTAGTTCATTAGTAAATCAAATAATCATCTTCTTAGATATTAATCGAAATAATAATTGGCATATTATTTATTCTATTTTACATTTTTAGAAATAATTGCATGATAAAATTTCAAATTTTTACATGCTTAAGCATAGAGTTTAAATTTAACAACGTAATTTCAAAATTTAATTTTTTAATAGCTCTTTTATCTTAATCACCTGACATTTTACTTATAATTGAATTTGAAGAAGAAGATATTGCAATTTTTTTCAAATTAATTTAATTATCAAAGACATACTATCAGATATTAAATAGATTCCCAAATCAACAAAGATTGAAAAAAAAACAAAAAAAAAATCAAACTAAAAACAAATTCATAATTTAGAATTAAATTAAGATGATTGCCATAATTATTAACATTAATTTTCAATTCTCTTCTGTTTCCAAATTAAAATCATGTCCACTAATCCATTTTAAAATTTCAGATTTTTTCAATTTTTTTGAGATTTTAACAAATCCGACAACAGTTCATGATAATCGTTTGATTGACTGATTGCTGGGCTATCCAAAGGCTTTTGATTATAATATACGTCTGATTTATGGACCCATTAAGGATCATAATAACTAATAGGAACTCCTTCAAATGAAAGTTGATTCCAGTAGGTGTGAACGAAAAGCTCATCTTTTCCATTTATTTTTTCGAAGCCGGATTCTTTTAGAAAAGTTAAAATTTTTTATAATTATTTTTTTTTTATTTTTTTTTTAATTACCTCTGCAATCTAAAACTGTATATGTTAAATTAGCCGGTTTCCTTTGCCGTTTTTTCGCAGGACCCTCAAAATTCCAATTTTGAATGTCACAGATATATCCTCTTCATGATTTTGCATTATTTTCTAAATTGTTTTTATTTATTTTGTTTGGAGTATATCTATATAATTGTTAAACATCTAAACAAAATTTTATAATAAAAATTTTTGCAATTCTATCAAATTTTAAAATTACCTTTTTTTTTAAATTCTTTGGATGAGGTAGTTTTGTTTTTCTTAAAAATTCTAAATAGTATCTTTTGAGAGTCAAATCTTTATTTGTTGATTTTCCACAAAAAGTTTCTAATAAAGATCTATTTTTGTATATAATCGACAATGAATACAAAAAGTTTTTTCCATTTTTCTGTTTGTGATAAAATATAGAAAAATGATACTGATCCTATTATAAAAATAACTTATTATTTAAGGATTTTTTTTAGGAATTAAATTAATTTAAATTCGAAATAAATTTTTAAATCTCAAATAGAGTGAAAAATTAACTTTAACTTATTTTCTAAAGAATAAAATTGGTTTTGTAAAAGTAACATAGGGAAACATACATTATTAGCAGACTTTAGAATTCGATGCAACTATGCATTGCTCTATGTTGCATTTACACAACCAATTTTAACGTCTAGAAAAAAAGTTCTAGATTTTTTTTGAGTTTTTGTTTTATTTTAATTTTACAAAATATCACAAAGTCTTTTCTTTAATAATTTAATGATTAAATTCGTTAGATATTTATTTTTTTAATTTTAAAGCCACTGGAATTTTATTTTAATTGATTCAAAAATTTATTTTGAACAATGATTATATAAGTTCGTTTTCGAATAAAGGCCTCCTAGAATTACTAAATCTTGGTCTTGTTTATTGACATTTATGGCTTTAAAAAAAATTAATGATAATTTTTAAAATTTAAAATTATACCATTTACATATTATTTTAAAATTAAAAAAACTTATATTTATTAATTACTCAAAATAGTTACAGGACCAAATATATATTTTTTAAATAAAATGAATAAAAGCAAAATTATTAATTAAAAAATGTTAAATCTCTAATAAAAGCTTAAACCATTATATTGTTCGAAAGCTCTTAGATCTGACTGAACTAGTATTAAATCTATTATCTTAGTTATTTACTAATTTTTATTAATTTTTTAAAAAATTTATTTAGATTTATTCTAGCTTAAATATATTTTAAAAATAAAGAGAAGCATAGATTGCAGTTGTAGTAATGTAGATATTTATTAAAAATCACATTTTCATCACGAAATGTTTCAGTTTGCTTAGACAATTGATCAAATTATTCCAATTTTTGAGAATCATCGTTTTGATTGTTGATTTTTTTTAAATTATCATCTTAATGAAAAAATGTATTTTATTTGAATTATCAAATTTAGAATAAAAATTAAAAAAACAACATACAGAAAGTAGAACTAATTGATTATTTTTAATTTTATTTTTTAATTTTAGCTTGTAAATATTAATTAAATAATAATTCTTATTTCTTGGCAAATTTAAATCAATTTTTTTATTAAATTGATTTATAGAACTTAAATTCGTTTGAATGAATGAATTACAATCTTTTAAATTTATGTTTTAAATCAAAAAAATACGAATTAAATAAAAAAATTTCTTTAAATATAAGGAAAAATTTGTTGTTTTTGAAAGATTGTCATGAAATTAAAAGAAAATGAAATGCAGAATAATTCTCTTTTATAAGTGCGTGTTCATAATCTCCCCAAAGTAAATCCCATGTATAAAACAATATCATCAATAAACTAGAATTTCGGTCTCGGCCGTCGCCTTAAACGCCCAGTTCTCTATGCTCAGCTTCTTGTTCGGACTCAGAATTGCGATCTATGGAGAAAGGCCTTCGAAACTATTGCGCACTTACAGAGCGTTCAATTTAGACAAATTTAACTGCAAATTTTTGTGCCCAGCAAAGGCATCGGTCAAGCTGCGAGAGCATTCAACGCTCATTTGAAGGCCTTGACTGGTCTCGATGTCGAAACCGGACAAAATTTGTTCTCAACGTCAATTTGTGTCAAGTCGAATCGATTGTCGACGGGAATTTTTGTCTCGGCAATGAACTGCGTAAAAGCTTGAACGTTTTGTGTAGATGAATTTAATCTCGATCACGTTCTATCTAATGATTTTTAATTTGGCATGTTCTGAAAAGATAAAAAATTGAACAGAAATAATAAATTTATTTATTTAAATGAATTATTTATTTCTTAATTAGTCTAGAGTATTAATTAAAGTTCAGAGGTTCTAGTGCAGCCCTAGAACATATGGTGAAGCAAGCTGTAAACTTTGTTTAGAAACGTACTGTATTATATGCAATTTATGCAAGTTTGTAAAATGCAATTTATTTAAACTAAACTACTTCATGCTAAATGATCGGCTTGGAAGTCTTTTATTGCTGCTTGCTACTTTTATGTTACTCAGTTTTGATTCAAATTAGTCGCGATTAATTAGTTGACCTAATAAGGCTTCAAATGTGCAACATACTTTGTTGCACATTAATGATGTTGAAAAAACCTAAAAGAGTTATACATTTGAATTGATTATATATTATATTAGAAAGATATGGAAATAAAAATTTTACCAGTGATAGCAATTCAACAAAAGTTGACAAGAATGGTGAAGCCACTTCTGATTTCCTCAAGCAGCAGAATGAAAGTACACACAAAAGTGAAGTACAACTATTCAGAGAATAAATTTCACTGATTTCAATAAAAAATATAAGAATCAAAAGAATAATAGTGCACTTAAATGTAAAAAAGTTACAAATATAAAAGAAGAACTAAAAATCCAAACTTTCAATTAAATTTAAACGAAGAACAATTAATAAATCAGCTTAAAGAATATTTTCAAAAATGCTACAAATAATGAGAAAAAATATATATTGAACCATGTAGATTAGCAATATGCAAAACTGTAACAAAAGATGACAAAATAGTATGTGTACCTGGAAAACAAAGATTTTTAGCAAAGTATTATCAAGAAAACCAACAAATCACTTGTGCAGTTAGAAACAGCAGGTATAATTAGAAAATCTAATTCGAAATGGACAAATCCTATTAAGCCAGTGATTAAACCAAATAGCTCTATACGTGTTTGTCCAAATCTAATTGGTCTCAATGATCGAGATGTGAAGGAAACTTATCCTACTTTAATAATAAATGATCCTATTGGGAAAGTTTATAGTTCGGAATACTTTTCATTAATTGATCTCAAAGACAGATATTTTCGGATCGAAATTGTGAAAGTTGAATCAGCGCATACTGGCGTTGAAATCTCAGACGGTCTAAAACTTGACATCATAGTGTATGCTGATGATGTTCTTCTATTAAGTACAACAAAAAAGGGTCTTCAAGAACTAATCGATATCACCCAATCAAATGGTGAAGTAAACGAAATAACATATAATCCAGAAAAAACGACACTCATGATTTTCAATAAAAAGATCAAAATTAAGATCAAAGACAGATATTTTCAGATCGAAATAGCTGAAAATGAAAGAGAAAAACGGAGTTAAAAATTGACAATCTCCTATATGAATGGTACCGAAAGCCTATGAGTTTCAAAAATGCACCTAGTATATTCAAAAAACTATGAATATTCTTCTAAAAGAATATATCGGATCGGGTGCTGACCCATGAATTAATTCTTATTCAAAATCTTTTATGATCTTGTAAGAAATAGATACTCAATAAGATCTTATGAAACCTATTTAATGTAACAAAAGATTCCTATAGATAAAGAAACTTGAAAGATTTTTTGTAAGATTCTTAAATATGATCTTAATAAAAAAATACTTTATGTAAAAAAGATCTGCCAGCAATTTTTTTCAAATATCTTTTTAAGACCTTTCAAATATTTATTTTTTTTAGATAATGATTCCCATCAGATTAATTTACAAGACGAAGGAATTGATGTAAGAAGAAGAAGACGAATTGTGTTTGAGGCAGAAGAATCCGATGAAGCAAGTAATATAAGAGAAGAAGACTAGTTTGAAGAAGATGAAGCAAGAAGACCGATTGTACAAGACCAAATAATGAACACTATTAATAAAATTTATTTATTTTATAAATTAAAAAAAATATTAGCATAATAAAATTAATCAGTAAGTTTGAAATTATTTTTAATTAATATATTAAATTTATTAAATAAATTTGTTATTCAAAGAGTCTTTTTTTGATAATTTTAGATCTAAATCGATATAATTCAACATAATATTTAATTAAGAATCTTGAATTTTCTTTAAAGTTTATTATTAGAATCCACATGTTTTTTTAAGTCTTATTTTGACTTACTGGAATCTTAAAAGATCGTTTACTGATCTTAAAAAATAAGTGAACTGAACTCATAAAGATTTTCAAAAAGAAAATGTTAAGTAAAAAGTCAAGATTCTTGATTAGATCTTGCCAATGATCCTTCCTGGAATTAAGTCATGGGGAGGTATACCTCTATTACATCTAAGTATATACTAAAACTAGAAATGAGCATGATGAATTGCTATATAAAGTGTTTTCAATATTGGAACAAAACAACTTATATATGAATATAAATAAATTTATATTGGCTAAGCCAGAAATTCAACTGTTAGGAATACTAGTAGAAAGAAAAACTCAAAGAGTGTTAGAAGAAGCTAGAAAGGATATATTAGAATACCCTGGACCTACTGATGCAAGAAGTTTGCGGATTTTTTTAGGTAAATTGAATTTTTATACGGGGTTTATTTAAAATATGTGCACCATTGCTGTCCCACTATATGAAAAACTAGGAAAAACTCTAAATTTGAATATTTAGAGAGAATGGAAGAAAGTTTTAACTCATTAAAACACAAGTAAAAGACAAAGTCTTATTTAATTCCCTAATTATGACAATAAATTTATTCTAGAGACTGATGCCTGCGACACAGGATTAGAAGCATGTCTATTGCAAATGGATGAGATGAATAGACCTATACCAACTCGTTGGGTTTCAAGGAAATTAAAATATACTGAGCAAAATTATTCCATTACGAAAAGGAAATGCCAGGCATTGTTTGGAGTATCTAACCTTTCGACAACCAGCTCCTTGGAAGGGCATTTAGCCTGATCACAGAACAAAAGGCGCTATCATGTATTAAAGATAAAAATTATTTCGGAAACAAAAGGATTAATAGGTGTGTTGATAGGATCCAAGAATATTATATAGAAAAGGTGAAGAGCTTGTTAGTGCTGATGCACTTAGCCGATTATATGAAAATAAAAATGATAATGATAATATCAAAATTATTAAAGAAACAGATGAAAAACTTCTGCACCGAGGATTATCTGCAGTGGAGTATGTACTTAAGAAAAACAATGTTAAATCTTGAATATGAAAAAAGTGATACAATATGTATTCAATACATAGAAACATGTTTGCAATAAAAACAATAGAAAACTAGTTGGTGGAAGTAAATCTGTTAAATCAAAGTTTCCTTGGGAAAAACAACAATAGATATAATGAAAAAACCGAAAGAAGACAATGTTTTGTTAATATTTATTTTAATTGTTTCAAGGCTTGAAACAGGATTTCTCCTCAAATCAACAAACCCGAGGTTTGAAGAACAGAAACATTTTTCGAATAATGTTTTAACTAATAAATTTGTTTTTAATCGACAATTTGGAATTTCGAAATAAAGAATATGCACTAATTGATCTTTCAGTTATGCATTTAGCTCAAGAGCATTTGAAAAAGAACCAATACTTTCTCTTGTATAAATTTATTTCTGAGCAACACCTGACAAATTTATGATTTTGGTTTTTAAACTCTCTTTTATGTTATTTTCATTTACTCGAAACCTAACATTAATTTTTTTAGGGTATTTTTTAAAAATTTTGCTAGTATCGATTTTTGTTGTTACTTTGTCTTGCGTCTCCTTATGCTCAAATCTTTTCCCTTATGAACTTAATGACTTAAACTGGTATTTTAGTTCTAAAGATCCTGGTTTTTCCTTAGGCTTAGGAGTCATTCCTATTGCTACATGATATAATTGATTGTATTGATCAAAGGCTCTACTAAGTTTCTCTTTTGCCCTGATGCTCTTTTTAGAATTTTTAAAATATTGTCGTAAGGTAAATACTAACTTGGACAAATTATTGATCAAGAAAATACTAACTTAGACAAATTAAAATGGGAAAAAATGAAAAAAAAAAGGTTTTTTTTTTTCAAAAATCGAATATTGTTCCTGACACAGTGAAGTTAATTAACAAATCTAAGAAGCATTGAAAATTATTATTAAAAATTAATTCCATCTAAAAAATAAATTTACAAAATAAAAAGTTAGCTTCAATGGCAGTGTGAAATTTTAGTAAAAAATTACAGTACAAAAATTAAAAACGCTTTAATTTATTTTCTAATTGTTCAAAAATGGTTCTGTAAAAAGTACATTATTGTACAAATTTTTACAACCGAATTCCAAGCTCTGCAAATACTCTGCAATTTATTGCACTTTTTAATCAAATATTTTTTGGTGGTGTGCATTTTACAGAAAATTGCAGAGTTTTTGCGGAGCTTTGATTTCGGTTGTACAAATTTGTCCAATATTGTACTTTTTTTATAAAATCATATTTTCATAATTAGAATATAAATATGCGTTTTTACATTTTGTACTGTAATTTTTGTACTTAAATTTCATATTGCCGCTTCATAACAATTGTTTCATAACAAACAAAACTAAGTTTTCATAACAAATGTACACAAAAGGACACAAAAGTACACTTTTTTTGCTATGGTAAAAGGGTTTCATAACAAAAGTACACAAAAGTAAAATTAATTTTTTTTAAATTTTATTAGAACAAAAATTAATTCTTTTTTTTGGTATGGAAATTCATAGAGAAACTAATTTAAAAAAAATTTTCTTTAAAATAAAAAAATGTTAAGTTTTTTATTTATTAAATTCACTTTGTTTAAATATGAAATACTTGGATTGAATAATAATCTATAAAAATGATTTAAACAGTTTATTAAATAAAATAAATTAGAAAACGAATCGAAATTTTGTGACATCTTCTGAACCAATAAAACAAAAAATTTTTTCCATTTAAAGGTGTTGTGAATTTCAAATACAAATTGAACACAAATTCGTTAATTTTTGATAAATTAAAATTAAAAATAATAAAAGATATTTAGAAAAATACATTCTCAAAATGCAACATACTTTGATGAAACTTTTTGAGCAATAGACAATGAACTTATTTAATCATATTATTCTCTTACATAAAAAGTGTTCTTTAGTGTCCTTTTGTGTACTTTTGTTATGAAACCCTTTAAACCTAGCAAAATTAGTGTTCTTTTGTGTCCTTTTGTGTACTTTTATGTACTTTTTTCAATTGGAAACATGACTGAATTTAAAACAAGGAAACGTTAGATATTTTAAAAATTCAATTTGACATTTTTTTAAAGAAACTTCGCTCATTATTTTTGCTGAACCAAATTCCCTAAACCAGGGCTTCGCCCCGAACCCTTTTATTTTATCTAATATTTTGTTAATATAAATCTTACTAAAAATTAAACCATGGCGACATTTTACTCATAGTCAGAATATGGTTTAATTTTAAATTAGATCTATTTAACTCAGATAAATTTTTCTAAAATTTTTGGTTATTATTCAGGAATTAAAAAGGTCGATAACATAAGTACACTAAAGGACACAAAAGGACACTTTTTTTTCAAGAGAATAATATGGTAAAATAAGTTCTTTGTCAATCCATGACAAACATGACAATAACTATTGAATTAATTGATGAGGTAATTTTATTGAATGTTTGACATCAATTTGGAAAAAAAATTAATTTAAATTTTAAGATTTTTAGTTCTAACTTATTCAATTTTTTAAAATAAAGTCAAAAAAAAAATTAGTAAAATTAATTATAAAAGATACCTTGGAAAATTTTAAATTTTGGTAGAAAACTAATTCATTGAAATGTACTCATAGAAGTTTTTTCATAGAAATTGTGTTACAAACTTCAATAGAAAAATATTTAGATTAAATTAATTTAAAATTGTGATTTAGGACAAATTTTAAATGTATATACATTTTATTAACTCTTGAAAAAAAATATAAATTACAATCTTCGATTTTTGTAGATTAAAGGAAATTTTTAGATATTCTTCAATTTATTATAATTGAGAAATTACGAGAGATTATTATTCTGAAAAAATTATTTTTTTTGAATTAATTTACCATTTTTTATTTCTCTAAAAAATTCTATGAAATAATTATTATTTGAAAAAAAAATTAATGAATTGAAAGATCACTTATTTAACATTTAAAGTCCTAAGAAATTATGATTCAGCTCGTCGAAATCTATCAAAAAATATATAAAATTTAGTTTGAAAATTTTTTTAATCATGATTGCCTCTATGTTTCTGTAAGAAAATTTTATTTTATTTTTTAATTATTTAAATTTGTAATTTTGATATTTTTCAATTAGAAATTTAAAAATTTTTTTTATATTGATTATGATATGAAATTCTTTTTGTATTTTTTTTTTGTATCTAACATTAAAAAAAGTTCCCTACATAAGGCCATTTTAGACTTTTTTGCACCCAAAAAGACCCACTGATTAACACTTCATTTATTTAAATGACATACACTTCATTTAATAAATAATTAAATCCATTTTTTTATTTTAAATTAAAGTCTTTTCAAACCAAGAATAGTGATTAGACTTGACTTTGACTCTATGAGTTTTAAACAACTCTGGATTGAACCATCATCAAAACAGCAAATGGTGAAAAAACATTTAGATTTTTTTATAAATGACTGATGAAAAGCTTTGTGATCAAGAGGTCTATGTTGAAGATCTATGTTCAAGAATTCAATATTCTATAATATTAATTTGATATTTACGGATTTTGTAAAAAAAACTCATAAAATTTAACTTAAATATTTTAATGTCTTACTTTTAAAAATGATTTTAAAGATTTTTTTTTTTCAATTTGTAAAAGATTTTAAAGGAAAAATGTATTTGACGCATAAAAAAAAATTATAGTATAAAAAAAATTTAATAGCGCATAAACCAAAAAAAATTAAGTAAACAATCAAGTTTTAGTCATTAAAGCATATTAAAATTAGTCTCGCATAAAATAAAGCAGGTTAAACATAAAAAAATATTATAGCATAAAACAAAAATAATTTAATCTTAATTATTATTTTAATTTATGCGTCAAAAACTCCGACTATAAAATCAAATAAAAGAAGTGTTAATCGTTCTTTCATCACTAGACTGTTGATTAACCTCAAAAATTAACATTTGTTTTTAAACTTTTGCTTACTTACACATTTTTGTTTTTGATTTAATATTATATTAATTATTATTAATAAATTATTAATTTAATTAATCGATGCCTCAATGAATTAAAAACCCAAAATAGACCCTCGATTAAACCACATCATTAAACAGCCTAGCGATTTAATTTTTTATTCTAGCACTTTGATTTTTTACATAGCATTATGAATTTAAATACCTTGTATTTATAATGATTTGCCTAAAATTTTTAATATTTTACCTAGCATTTAAATGAATGCCAAAAAAAATTAATAATTTTGATTTTTTAGAATTATTGGAAAAAATTGCCGCCAGAAATTCGTTCACCATATCTTATTTACTTTAAAATAAACGTGATTTTTAAGCAGCACACCATTTTTAAAAAGTTGATACTTTTTTAATTGATATCCTCAATAATGATGTATGCAAGAGAAATAGAATAAAAATTTGAAGTGTGGATCGAAGTAAGAAAAAAAACTGGTCAACATGATGAAATTTAAATTTAGTCTCTCGAGAAAATTAAAATATATAAAAATTTAAATTTTTTTAAATTTATTATAAAATTGAAGAGAAAAAAAATATAAATGGACGTTTGCATAAATTGTAATCAGCAATTCGGAGTATTCACTTCAAGTAGATTTGATATTTCTTCTATATTAATCAGATAAATTATTTTATGTAAAAAAGGTACAAATATATTGCAATATCTTGTAGAAATTTTTTTAATATATTTTATTTTGGTAAATTGTAATTTATCTAAATAGGAAGAGTTTTTGCTCTTTTTGTTTTAATAAGGGAAATTTAAAGTTTTTCAAAATTGGAAAAATTTGAATACGCGCAAGTCTGTTAAATAAATGCCAAAAAGAATAAAAATAAAAATTAATAAAAATTTGGCTATATAGAAAAATATGAATAATTTCTGTCACTGAAAGTTAAATCGTTTTTTCACAAATCCTTTTAAAGGGATTAATATTTTATTAAAACTTTGAAAATTTTTTTTTTTTTTTATTTAAAACAAAGTGGACATTCTTTTATTGTTTCTATTAATTGAATCAAATGTCTCATACTATTATTTGAATTTTTACAGATTCTATGAAATCTGTGGGAACAATTCAAGGAGATATTTATAATTTCATCTTCATTATTGATATTCGATCCACATAAGGAACAAAATAGTTTCGATCCAAAATTTTTAAAATGTCTATTGATATAATGTCTAAGCCGTTCTAATTCTGTTTTATCATTTTTTACAAATTATTTTTTTTGTTCAATTATTTGTTCCAAAAAGAAGCAAGCATAAACTCCACAGTTGATTGAATCGTTTTGAATTGAATGTTCACGTTTTTTATTTAATTTCAATTTTTTCTTATACATTTGTTCGAAATATTTGCTTAAATTTTGAATTTTATTTAAAATTTAAGTAATTTTGGATTTTTATTTGGTTTTGTCAAATTAAGTACGAAAGACCAAAATTAAATATCACTACTAACTTATTTCCTTATTTAATTTTTTTCAAAAGTCAAAAACTGGTCCCGTTAATGGAATATTGTGAAATTTTTTTTTGCTTAATTAGGAGATTGCTCTAACATTATTTATTGAATTTTTATACCAAATTTAAACAAAACCAACAGAATTTTACCTCCAGTTTTTAAAAAAAAGATCTTTTATTTCTCCTTTCTCACCCAAAGGATCAAGATAATCAAAATAAAGAATTTTCAAATTGATACAAATTAAGCTCCAATGATTACCATTTTGATTTACGAATCCAACCAAATATTCACATCTATCAACCTTTATGAAAACTTTTAAATAATTATTTCTCAAATGATTTATATTTAGTTTACTGGAAATTCTGGCCACATTTAGGAAATCCATTATAAATTATCTCTGTTGAATAAAAAGAAGAAACTTAAGTTATTTTCTTTTTTGATTTTTTCGAAACAATCTTTCCAAAAGCCTCTAGTATCTAAAAAGTAAATTAAAAGAAATATTTTAATAGATTATGTAATTACTGTGTCCGTTAGCCAGTTATTGTTAAGAAGACTTCGTACATCACTCTTAGTTATCAAAATATCTTCAATTTTGTAATAAAATATCATGTCAAAACTGAAATCTTCTTCTTTTGGTTCTATAGAAAAATCTGGATGTTTTGCTATTTTTGCGCTACAACTATCCAGATCAAGCATTTCTTCATCATTTATTTCAGATTCTGTTTTTTGTAAGGTTAAAATTACTTTAAGTTTACTTCGTGTTGAAAATTATAAAAATTTACTTTTTTCACAAGTGAAGCAGTTTTCTGATTCATAAATCTTTAGTTTTTTTACCTCCCGATTGATACTTTCAGACTCATTTTCAAGGAAATAATATCCTGGTTTGTAATAATTTGCCTCAGATTTATTTGTAGTTTTAAAAGAATAACCTTCCATTGTAGCTTTACTTGTATGTTCATATTTATTCTTTTTAAAGCCTTGCATCGTCAAATTAAAATTATCTTCGTAATAATTCTTATATCTCTCATTTACGAAAAAATAAAGCGGAGTTGCTATCTCGTTTAGGAAAAAGAGTATGCAGCTGCGTACTCGTTTATTTATTCCAAGAATCTTATTCTTAAAATAACCAAACCATCTTTCTACAATATTATTTGATACTCGATTGGATTTAATATCATATTTATTTAGCAAAAGAGCAGACCAGAATGGAACTATATGAAGTTGATTTTTGATTATTTCAAAAAGTCCTGGGGAATAATAATTATTAATTTCACAGTTTTTGTCAGTATTTTGTGGAATATTTTGAAGCAAAGTTTCAAAGTATTCGGTAAAAGGAGAATCTCGGTGAAAGTTTACAATGCTGTTTTTTATAAAAAAAATTTGCTGGCATTTTGTCTCGCAATTTTTTTTTTCTGTTTTTTCAAAAATTTGTAAATCAATAAAAGAATCAATGCTGAAATCCGTTTGGTGAATTGATAAAGCTGCTAGACTCTTAATATAAACTTCACTTTTATATTTTCTTTCAAAAACATTCTTGATATTTAATAAGCATTCACAAAATAATTTTAAGATTTGCATGTTTGAAGCATGATAAAAGCTTTAATAAATCTCTTACGAACATCAAAATTAGCTAATGTTTGTTGGCCATGAAATTCTCGATTTATTTTCTCAATAATATTTTTTAAAAAGTGAGTTGAGCATAAATAAATCATAGTATTTATCGGTAATATCGCATTTTTTTCATTTTTAACCAAAAATTTATAGGCAAGATTAATATAATCAATTATCTCAAGATTATTCATTGACCGACATAAGGCGTGTAAATTTGCCCAGGAATAATCTGTTACAACTACTTTTGGTGGGATAAAAAAAGAATATAACGATAATCTTTCAATTACCTTTGTTAAATAGCTATTTATTGTAATTGAGTCTTTTCCGCTTGAAAGAAAGTCAGCAATAGGAATAATTTTCTTTTTAATCGGATCATGAGCTACAATTGAGAACAAAAGAATCTCGGATTGATTTCTTAATTTTGGCATTATGTTTCCTGTGGCATCAAAATACCAAACTGAATTAAGATTATTGATTAAACTCCATACTTTAACCTTAATTGAATTTAGAATTTTTAAAATTTCTACTAAAAAATTTACCTGTAGCTCTGAAATCAGAATTGTTCCAAAAGGATTTGATGTTATCTCTTGAATATATCCTTTTAATCCTCTTAATTCTGATGATGGTAAAAGCTTGTCGAATATATTTTTAGCAGCATCGGAATCAATTCTAAGATCATTTTCTAATTGGAATCTATGTCTATGTTGACTGCTCATTTTGCGAATGTTGTCATAACCAATATCTAATTTCGAATTATCTCCTAAAATAAAAATAATAATTGATAAGCTAAGCTAAGGAAAATATTACCGAAAAAAACTGCTTCATTCCAGAAATTACTTGTTCCTTTGGAATGTATTTCATACTGAAGCTCTCTTCTGTTACTTCCTGAAATTCTATTTCGGTTTGATGTGAACTTGTTACAAGCATTGCAATGAGAACCATCAAATTCAAAATAAAAAATAACAGATTCTTCTGAAAGTGGTTTTCTATTAATTTTGGCTTTCATCGATTTTGAACAATGTTTGCAAACGAAAAAACCATTCCAAAAAGTTTTGCCTGGATAAAACTTTTTAGATATTGAGAAATAATTAGTTTTCAACCGAAAAAAGCATTCAATGCCATGTTTTTGAAATTCTCTCTGAAAATATTCGTTCACGGAAGAATTAAACTTTGGTCGTTTCGAGCCCGATATAAAAAGCTTTAATTTAGCCCATTGATTAGGCAAGAAATTTACAGTAAAATGTTCTGTATTAATTTCCATTGGTTCGCTATTGTTTCTTTTTAAAGCATTCATAACTTTCGATCTAAGACCTGATTCTTTTCTATTCCATCGAGTATAAAGTGCATGGGCTGCGTTTTCAGCATCAAAACTGTCAGAATAAAGAGCAGAAATTAATCGAAAATGATTATTTTCAGATCGACTACCACCAAGTAAATCAATAAGCTTATTATCTGACATATATTTTAAAATAGTTTCAATAAGTCTTTTTTCGTTTTTGAAATAAAGCGAAGGAGACATTTCCACTGAATTTTTAATTTTATTCGAAATTTATATCTAAAATAATAAAGATTTTTGAAATTTTTTAATTTCAATCTAAGTAATTTTCTAAAAACAATCGGTTTTTCACATAATTAATTGCTGCAAAAAATTCAGATCCAAATTTTACAGTCATTATTATTGGATAAAGATTCAAAATGGCATATATCTGATAAATTAATGAATCAAATATTTTTATAATTTAAAGTTTCAAATTCATTTTAGAAATTTATTGATTAAAATTTAATTGAGTATATTTTTTGATTAAAAAATTTTAGAATAGACAAAGAATAAATATAGCATCTTAAATTAAATTATAAACTATTGCTTAATATATCAATTTATTTTGAAATTTTTGACGCTTTAGATAAGCATTCTAAATACATTTAGAAATAAGTTATAATTAAATTTAAGATGATATATTTACTCTTTTTCTTTTCAAAATTTTTTTTAATTTAAAATAAATACAAAATTAAATTATATTCACTATATTTTAAATTTAATTTGAAAATTTATAAAATATTTCATAATTTTATTTAATATACGCCAAATTAACTATTTGACTAATAAAAAACTCATAATCAAATTTTAAAATACAAACTTAAGTTAGTAATCTTGCATAATTTTATTATATATTTTGACAGAATAATCAAAATTAAAATCAAAATTGCAAAAAATATATGCGAAATTACCGAAATTTTTTAAAGATGCTTCATAATCAGCTCAAAGGATACATATCACACACGTAATTATTTTATCAAGAAAAACTTTAAAATTGTGAGAATTTCAAATTTATTTTATTTCAATTAATAAATTTCAATTTTTATATAAATAATTTTACAATTTTAATTAGATAATTCACGAAAAAAAGCAAATTTTTCGAATAATCAAAATTAAGAAACTTCAAAATTTGTCCAAAAGATTCAAAACAAAATATTATTTTCTATCATTTTACGATTTATATTCTCAAAGTATTTTATTTAGATGCCTTAAATTAATTTTTAAAATAAACTTGAATTTTTCAACATTTAAAAATTTTTTGATTCATTATTTTATTAAATAAATGCCTAAATGACTCTTTATCCAACAAAAAACTTATCAAAAAATTTTTAAAATTGTGAGAATTTCAAATTTATTTTATTTCAATTAATAAATTTCAATTTTTATAAAAATAATTTTACAATTTTAATTAGAGAATTCACGAAAAAAAGCAAATTTCTCGAATAATCAATATTAAGAAACTTCAAAATTTGTCCAAAAGATTCAAAACAAAATATTATTTTCTATCATTTTACGATTTATATTCTCAAAGTATTTTATTTAGATGCCTTAAATTAATTTTTAAATAAACTTGAATTTTTCAACATATAAAAATTTTTTGATTTATTTTTTTATTAAATAAATGCCTAAATGACTCTTTATCCAAAAAAAAACTCATCAAAAAATTTTTAAAATTGTGAGAATTTCAAATTTATTTTATTTCAATTAATAAATTTCAATTTTTATATAAATAATTTTACAATTTTAATTAGAGAATTCACGAAAAAAAGCAAATTTTCGAATAATCAAAATTAAGAAACTTCAAAATTTGTCCAAAAGATTCAAAACAAAATATTATTTTCTATCATTTTACGATTTATATTCTCAAAGTATTTTATTTAGATGCCTTAAATTAATTTTTAAAATAAACTTGAATTTTTCAACATATAAAAATTTTTTGATACATTATTTTATTAAATAAATACCTAAATGACTCTTTATCCAACAAAAAACTCATCAAAAAATTTTTAAAATTGTGAGAATTTCAAATTTATTTTATTTCAATTAATAAATTTCAATTTTTATATAAATAATTTTACAATTTTAATTAGATAATTCACGAAAAAAAGCAAATTTTTCGAATAATCAAAATTAAGAAACTTCAAAATTTGTCCAAAAGATTCAAAACAAAATATTATTTTCTATCATTTTACGATTTATATTCTCAAAGTATTTTATTTAGATGCCTTAAATTAATTTTTAAATAAACTTGAATTTTTCAACATATAAAAATTTTTTGATTTATTATTTTATTAAATAAATGCCTAAATGACTCTTTATCCAAAAAAAAACTCATCAAAAAATTTTTAAAATAATGAGAATTTCAAATTTATTTTATTTCAATTAATAAATTTCAATTTCTATAAAAATAATTTTACAATTTTAATTAGAGAATTCACGAAAAAAAGCAAATTTCTCGAATAATCAATATTAAGAAACTTCAAAATTTATTCAAAAGATTCAAAACAAAATATTATTTTCTATCATTTTACGATTTATATTCTTAAAGTATTTTATTTAGATGCCTTAAATTAATTTTTAAAATAAACTTGAATTTTTCAACATATAAAAATTTTTTGATACATTATTTTATTAAATAAATGCCTAAATGACTCTTTATCCAACAAAAAACTCATCAAAAAATTTTTAAAATTGTGAGAATTTCAAATTTATTTTATTTCAATTAATAAATTTCAATTTTTATATAAATAATTTTACAATTTTAATTAGAGAATTCACGAAAAAAAGCAAATTTCTCGAATAATCAAAATTAAGAAACTTCAAAATTTATTCAAAAGATTCAAAACAAAATATTATTTTCTATCATTTTACGATTTATATTCTCAAAGTATTTTATTTAGATGCCTTAAATTAATTTTTTAAATAAACTTGAATTTTTCAACATATAAAAATTTTTTGATTTATTTTTTTATTAAATAAATGCCTAAATGACTCTTTATCAAACAAAAAACTCATCAAAAAATTTAAAATTGTGAGAATTTCAAATTTATTTTATTTCAATTAATAAATTTCAATTTTTATATAAATAATTTTACAATTTTAATTAGAGAATTCACGAAAAAAAGCAAATTTTTCGAATAATCAAAATTAAGAAACTTCAAAATTTGTCCAAAAGATTCAAAACAAAATATTATTTTCTATCATTTTACGATTTATATTCTCAAAGTATTTTATTTAGATGCCTTAAATTAATTTTTAAAATAAACTTGAATTTTTCAACATATAAAAATTTTTTGATTCATTATTTTATTAAATAAATGCCTAAATGACTCTTTATCCAACAAAAAACTCATCAAAAAATTTTTAAAATTGTGAGAATTTCAAATTTATTTTATTTCAATTAATAAATTTCAATTTTTATATAAATAATTTTACAATTTTAATTAGAGAATTCACGAAAAAAAGCAAATTTCTCGAATAATCAAAATTAAGAAACTTCAAAATTTGTCCAAAAGATTCAAAACAAAATATTATTTTCTATCATTTTACGATTTATATTCTCAAAGTATTTTATTTAGATGCCTTAAATTAATTTTTAAAATAAACTTGAATTTTTCAACATATAAAAATTTTTTGATTCATTATTTTATTAAATAAATGCCTAAATGACTCTTTATCCAACAAAAAACTCATCAAAAATTTTTTAATATTGTGAGAATTTCAAATTTATTTTATTTCAATTAATAAATTTCAATTTTTATATAAATAATTTTACAATTTTAATTAGAGAATTCACGAAAAAAAGCAAATTTCTCGAATAATCAAAATTAAGAAACTTCAAAATTTATTCAAAAAGATTCAAAACAAAATATTATTTTCTATCATTTTACGATTTATATTCTCAAAGTATTTTATTTAGATGCCTTAAATTAATTTTTAAAATAAACTTGAATTTTTCAACATATAAAAATTTTTTGATTCATTATTTTATTAAATAAATGCCTAAATGACTCTTTATCCAACAAAAAACTCATCAAAAAATTTTTAAAATTGTGAGAATTTCAAATTTATTTTATTTCAATTAATAAATTTCAATTTTTATATAAATAATTTTACAATTTTAATTAGATAATTCACGAAAAAAAGCAAATTTTCGAATAATCAAAATTAAGAAACTTCAAAATTTGTCCAAAAGATTCAAAACAAAATATTATTTTCTATCATTTTACGATTTATATTCTCAAAGTATTTTATTTAGATGCCTTAAATTAATTTTTAAAATAAACTTGAATTTTTCAACATATAAAAATTTTTTGATTTATTATTTTATTAAATAAATGCCTAAATGACTCTTTATCCAAAAAAAAACTCATCAAAAAATTTTTAAAATTGTGAGAATTTCAAATTTATTTTATTTCAATTAATAAATTTCAATTTTTAATAAATAATTTTACAATTTTAATTAGATAATTCACGAAAAAAAGCAAATTTCTCGAATAATCAAATTAAGAAACTTCAAAATTTGTCCAAAAGATTCAAAACAAAATATTATTTTCTATCATTTTACGATTTATATTCTCAAAGTATTTTATTTAGATGCCTTAAATTAATTTTTAAAATAAACTTGAATTTTTCAACATATAAAAATTTTTTGATTTATATTTTATTAAATAAATGCCTAAATGACTCTTTATCCAACAAAAAACTCATCAAAAAATTTTTAAAATTGTGAGAATTTCAAATTTATTTTATTTTAATTAATAAATTTCAATTTTTATATAAATAATTTTACAATTTTAATTAGATAATTCACGAAAAAAAGCAAATTTTCGAATAATCAAAATTAAGAAACTTCAAAATTTGTCCAAAAGATTCAAAACAAAATATTATTTTCTATCATTTTACGATTTATATTCTCAAAGTATTTTATTTAGATGCCTTAAATTAATTTTTAAATAAACTTGAATTTTTCAACATATAAAAATTTTTTGATTCATTATTTTATTAAATAAATGCCTAAATGACTCTTTATCAACAAAAAACTCATCAAAAAATTTTTAAAATTGTGAGAATTTCAAATTTATTTTATTTCAATTAATAAATTTCAATTTTTATATAAATAATTTTACAATTTTAATTAGAGAATTCACGAAAAAAAGCAAATTTTTCGAATAATCAAAATTAAGAAACTTCAAAATTTGTCCAAAAGATTCAAAACAAAATATTATTTTCTATCATTTTACGATTTATATTCTCAAAGTATTTTATTTAGATGCCTTAAATTAATTTTTAAAATAAACTTGAATTTTTCAACATATAAAAATTTTTTGATTCATTATTTTATTAAATAAATAGCCTAAATGACTCTTTATCCAACAAAAAACTCATCAAAAAATTTTTAAAATTGTGAGAATTTCAAATTTATTTTATTTCAATTAATAAATTTCAATTTTTATATAAATAATTTTACAATTTTAATTAGAGAATTCACGAAAAAAAGCAAATTTTCGAATAATCAAAATTAAGAAACTTCAAAATTTGTCCAAAAGATTCAAAACAAAATATTATTTTCTATCATTTTACGATTTATATTCTCAAAGTATTTTATTTAGATGCCTTAAATTAATTTTTAAAATAAACTTGAATTTTTCAACATATAAAAATTTTTTGATTCATTATTTTATTAAATAAATGCCTAAATGACTCTTTATCCAACAAAAAACTCATCAAAAATTTTTTAAAATTGTGAGAATTTCAAATTTATTTTATTTCAATTAATAAATTTCAATTTTTATAAAAATAATTTTACAATTTTAATTAGAGAATTCACGAAAAAAAGCAAATTCCTCGAATAATCAAAATTAAGAAACTTCAAAATTTATTCAAAAGATTCAAAACAAAATATTATTTTCTATCATTTTACGATTTATATTCTCAAATTATTTTATTTAGATGCCTTAAATTAATTTTTAAAATAAACTTGAATTTTTCAACATATAAAAATTTTTTGATTTATTTTTTTATTAAATAAATGCCTAAATGACTCTTTATCCAAAAAAAAACTCATCAAAAAATTTTTAAAATTGTGAGAATTTCAAATTTATTTTATTTCAATTAATAAATTTCAATTTTTAATAAATAATTTTACAATTTTAATTAGATAATTCACGAAAAAAAGCAAATTTTTCGAATAATCAAAATTAAGAAACTTCAAAATTTGTCCAAAAGATTCAAAACAAAATATTATTTTCTATCATTTTACGATTTATATTCTCAAATTATTTATTTAGATGCCTTAAATTAATTTTTAAAATAAACTTGAATTTTTCAACATATAAAAATTTTTTGATTATTTTTTATTAAATAAATGCCTAAATGACTCTTTATCCAAAAAAAAACTCATCAAAAAATTTTTAAAATTGTGAGAATTTCAAATTTATTTTATTTCAATTAATAAATTTCAATTTTTATATAAATAATTTTACAATTTTAATTAGATAATTCACGAAAAAAAGCAAATTTTCGAATAATCAAAATTAAGAAACTTCAAAATTTGTCCAAAAGATTCAAAACAAAATATTATTTTCTATCATTTTACGATTTATATTCTCAAAGTATTTTATTTAGATGCCTTAAATTAATTTTTAAAATAAACTTGAATTTTTCAACATATAAAAATTTTTTGATTCATTATTTTATTAAATAAATGCCTAAATGACTCTTTATCCAACAAAAAACTTCATCAAAAAATTTTTAAAATTGTGAGAATTTCAAATTTATTTTATTTCAATTAATAAATTTCAATTTTTATAAAAATAATTTTACAATTTTAATTAGAGAATTCACGAAAAAAAGCAAATTTCTCGAATAATCAAAATTAAGAAACTTCAAAATTTATTAAAAAGATTCAAAACAAAATATTATTTTCTATCATTTTACGATTTATATTCTCAAAGTATTTTATTTAGATGCCTTAAATTAATTTTTAAAATAAACTTGAATTTTTCAACATATAAAAATTTTTTGATTCATTATTTTATTAAATAAATGCCTAAATGACTCTTTATCCAAAAAAAAACTCATCAAAAAATTTTTAAAATAATGAGAATTTCAAATTTATTTTATTTCAATTAATAAATTTCAATTTCTATAAAAATAATTTTACAATTTTAATTAGAGAATTCACGAAAAAAAGCAAATTTCTCGAATAATCAATATTAAGAAACTTCAAAATTTGTCCAAAAGATTCAAAACAAAATATTATTTTCTATCATTTTACGATTTATATTCTCAAAGTATTTTATTTAGATGCCTTAAATTAAATTCTAAAATAAACTTGAATTTTTCAACATATAAAAATTTTTTGATACATTATTTTATTAAATAAATGCCTAAATGACTCTTTATCCAACAAAAAACTCATCAAAAATTTTTTAAAATTGTGAGAATTTCAAATTTATTTTATTTTAATTAATAAATTTCAATTTTTATAAAAATAATTTTACAATTTTAATTAGATAATTCACGAAAAAAAGCAAATTTTTCGAATAATCAAAATTAAGAAACTTCAAAATTTGTCCAAAAGATTCAAACAAAATATTATTTTCTATCATTTTACGATTTATATTCTCAAAGTATTTTATTTAGATGCCTTAAATTAATTTTAAAATAACTTGAATTTTTCAACATATAAAAATTTTTTGATACATTATTTTATTAAATAAATGCCTAAATGACTCTTTATCCAACAAAAAACTCATCAAAAATTTTTTAAAATTGTGAGAATTTCAAATTTATTTTATTTCAATTAATAAATTTCAATTTTTATATAATAATTTACAATTTTAATTAGAGATTCACGAAAAAAAGCAAATTTCTCG